>CAIGRQ010080631.1:0-11556 GCA_903798375.1 Fraxinus sp. D2006-0159
ATTTGATGTACAAGTAGAATAATCATTCTAAAAATAATGTCATTAACTTTTGGAAAAAAATTATAATGTGATTATAATGAAGAGAATAATTATAAAGGGTCCATTTGATTGTAAATGTGAAAAATGGATTGAAAGAAATTTTTTTACAGCGAATTGAATTGTTTATAAATTGTTTTACTGAAAATTGTAATTAATTGTGTTTAATTGGTATAATTTTCCATTTGAAAAATGCCAAAAGTTTGGTATCCGTTTGACTTCATTTTTTGTGAAAATTGTCCATTAAAGTGATAATTTTTTCTACCATTGAGTCTAGAGGTTGTTCCAATTGTCAAAAAAATTGAGGAAAAAATTATCATACCGAATACCGTTCGTTTGACTTCGTTCTACATGGAAATTGTTAATAAAAGTTAGAAAAGATTTTTACTATTGTGTCTAGAATTTTTTACAATTGCCAAAAAAAGTTGAAAAATCAGTTACCACCAAAACCAAAAGAAATGTTTTCCACCAAATCCAAGAAAACGCGTGAGGAGAGAGGGAGGAAAATATTTTTCGGGTAAAATTTTTGCTATCAAATGGTGCAAAAGGTAGAAAATGAATTTTTTTTTTCCAAATTCCAAGAAAGATCTTGGTTATCAAACAGGGCCGAATCTTTTTAAATGTGCTGATAATAGTTGTGGGTGTATAATTAAAAAATGATGTTTGATTTTGACTTTAAATTAACAAAAAGATTATAATAATATTTTACGGCATGCATCATTTGTACGCCGTAAACATATGCCGTAAAAACTATTTTTGTTGTAGTGTTATGAGTCACCCATCAAAATTAATAAACAATAAAATCTAGATTGTAAGTCATAATGAAACCACTTCTTTCACTTCTACTAACAATTTTCTCAAATTTCGGCTCAGTTTTCAAGTCAGATTAGTCCATTTTTCTTATTTTTTTTACAATTATTTACTATATTTTATTAATAGTTGTGTTGTGTTGTTTTGATTTGATTTGTGTCAAACTTCCTTAAATTTTTAGCTGAATTATGCTATTTGTATCATTTGAATTACACTTTGGGTTATTCGATCCCACCTCCTCCCTCATATGGGGGTCGGGTCCCACATCCAAAAATTTGTGGGACCCGACCCCGTGTGAAGAAGGGGGTGGGGTCGGGTAAACCAACATGTACCTCAAAGGGTACATGTATCAAGGTTGTTTTTAGCTAAACAATATTTTTTATTTATTTATGTCTCAATTTCCTGGTTAGGTCACTCAATTTATTATTTGTTTTTTTAACTATTCAAATATCCACTATGACTTCCAAATCTACATTCCTTACTAGTTTTCAGAATCTTGATTTTTTATAAGTTCATCGAGTGTAAAGATTGTTGATGTGGTGATTTGCAATAAAAATTGATTACATACTAACAAGAGACCTATAGTGATTTGTCAATATTTGGATGAAGTAGATGTATTGATTGATTTACAGAAAAACTATAGAAGATAGTCGTAGTTGATGTTTATATTCATTTTCTTTTGTTAGTTAATTTATATCTTTTAATTATAATTATTAAATAATTTGATATATTCTTATTTTTATGTAAAGAATTATATATGTTTTAAAAGTAGAGAGGTTACGTCAATTAGTATTGACTAAGAGATTAGAACTAAACTATTTATATTTTTCTATCATGTTATTTTTCACCTTCACTGCAGGGTAGAGCACTCTCGTTGTCACATCAATGTATTCTTATATAGTCTAGAAGGTACAGTTTTCAACGGCGGCTCTTCTCCTCCTAATAATTTAATGCATTAAATTTGCATAGTAATAGATGTATTCTAAGAAATGTTTTTTGCCTCATCAACTAGCTATAACACAGTCAAATAAAATAATCCCAGTCAAATAAAATAATCCAAAAGTCATCACGTGCATTATATATAAGGAAAATTCTGAACCCTAGTTCTTATCTTTCCTTCTTCAGATACAAAACATTATACAAAATGCAGGCTCTTCTTAGTCCCCAACTTGCCTATTCTTCGCTTGTTCCTCGTAAAAAGTTGTTGTCCCCAATACAAAAAGCTCCGTCGCTGCAACATGTCACTAGTAAAACTTTCTATCCACTATTCTCATTCTTTTCATTCGAGAATAAATGGTTGTTTAGCTTTTGACTCTCATTTTTTTCTTCAACGGGGATCAGTCATGAATTTTGCACATAAACGATTGGTTTTCCAGAGTCATGATTTTTGTGAAACCGGAAACTTATAAATTTTCTATTATTTTTTCATTATTTCGATCTCAAACATATATTTAACTCTTTAACTAATTCTATTGAATATATGATGTAGGGCATTTACCGTTTGGGACCAATGATATACAAGTACTTAACTTGAATCATAATATCCATGGTAAACACTTGCTCAATGTTGCAAGTCGAGGTACGTATATATACTTTGAGATGAATAGTTATTTGAAAGAGAAGGCAATATTTTTTTTTTTTTTTTTTATCTATACGTTGCCTAAATACTCGCCCATGATTGTAGATAGAGTAATATATCCATCACAAGTACAAGAGAAAGATGACGTGGAAGAGAAAGCCCCGAAGGTATTATGATATAAAACTTCATATCTGCTACATGAACAGGGTCAATCGGGGTTTTATACGAATATACACTTGACAGAATTTCATTGACAGTTTAAAAAATAAATAAAAGAAAAAGCTGTCAATAACCTGCCATTTCAGCAACTGAAAATAGCTCCTGTAATTGACCCTGTGCAACCAATTTAATCCATAAAACTTTTAGTTTTCATTCATCATGGCTTTAAATTTTAATTGTTTTTTTTTTTGGGCCAAAAGAAAAAGGTGCACCATTTGGATGCATTTATGATTTAATGTGTTTCTTGTAAAGGTAAATGTGATACAAGATCAAATTGAATATATTAGAGAAATGTTGGATACCATAGGAGAAGGACGAACAAATGTCTCGCCCTATGACACAGCGTGGGTTGCTCTTGTTCCAGCTCTTAATGGAGATGATATGCCCCAGTTTCCCCATAGTCTTCGATGGATTGCTAATCATCAACTCCCCGACGGTTCATGGGGTGACGAGCTCGTATTTTTAGCATATGATCGTCTCCTCAACACTATAGCATGTGTAGTTGCACTAAGAACGTGGAACGTTCATCATGACAAGTGTGAAAAAGGTTTGAAAGTGTCTCTTATTAGGGAAATTTTCTTTAACATACTCATTTTTAATTAAAAAACTTGACACGTGCATAATATACATATATGAGTGACGACAAATCTATCTATCTAATTCAATGCTATATTAAAACAATGGGTTATGTCAGTTTGTCAGAAAGTGGTTGACAAATAGAGTGACATAATAGGTATTGGCAATATGTGATTGGATGAAAATTTAAAATATTCCAATGATGAAGCGTCGTGTGACATTATGTCAGCCATTATATCGAGGGTTATGTCACTGTAGCATGATTCTAAAACAATTTAACTCGAAGCTTAAAATATTAAAGCGGAGACAAATTCTTCAACAAAAAGTACTAACCACATTAAAGGGAAGTGATCAAAGAAATACATATACTTGACACGGCATCGTGTTTTTGTTTTAGGAATAACATTTATCAAGGAAAACATACATAAACTCCAAGATGAAAATGAGGATCATATGCCCTGCGGATTTGAAGTTGTAGTTCCGGCGCTTCTCCAAAAAGCCCAAAACTTGGGCATTGACAACATTCCTTATGATGCTACTGTCATAAAGGAGATTTATGCAGCAAGAGACAGGAAGTTGAGAAGGTAAAGTTTCTTCATCAAATTAATGTATACGAAAGGTAAATTTTTTATACACTGACAAGTAAGGTCAAGTCAAGCACTCCATGGACAGATTAGAAAAATAACAAATTAAGAAGTTGCTAACCACAAGTAAGGTCAAAGTCAAGCACTCATCTCATTTTCATAAACTACTGAAAGTAGAAAAAACATATATTTATTTCTATTTTACAAATTTATCACTATGTTAATTTTGAAACTATTTATTTTCCTCATTTTTGTGTTTTATTATTTAACAACGTTATCATATATAAATTTTTATTTTTCTAAATACATGGAATAAGGTGTTTAACATATCAAATGAGAAAGTTAATAACATTTTTTCTTCTTAAACATTTTTATTAATTAATTATATATATATATACACACACACACACACACACTTCACATTTCTATTCTTCTTTTTTACTCTCCCAATTCAGAAGATCTCTTTATCTCCGAGGTGACATAGCATCATAAACTGCGAATTGTCTTCGATTACAAAAATTTATCATTATATTTCTCTTAAATTTCTAGATAAGGAAGGCTCTACTATATATGTAATATATTAGTTAAGCAAGGCACGTCCACTATAAAGCCCACTAGCTAGAAAGCCCTCAAGAACAAGAAAGCTGACCAAAAGACTATTCCACAACTTTGATGATGATATTCTTTTAAATTAAAACAGTGCTCCATCTTAATTAAAAATATGGAGAAAGATTAATGAAAAAAATAAGAAAAGAGAGGTAAAATGGAAACTACATATTTTGCTTTTAGCTACTACTAGATGTCTATAACTTCTTACAAGTGAGGATGTCTACATGGTAGTCAGTTACTTCAAGAAATGTTTGTAATTTTTTGTTAAAGAAAACACGAAACTATCTTTAAAAAAAATGCAAGAAAAAGAAAAAAAAAATAACATAATTCATCTATTGGACAGGATTCCAAAGGACCTTCTGCACAATGTACCAACGTCTCTACTGTATAGTCTGGAAGGATTACAAGATTTGGAATTGGAATGGGAAAAACTTTTGAAGTTGCAGACACCATTAGGGTCTTTCTTAACATCTCCAGCCTCCACCGCATTTGCACTTATAGAGACTAAAGATGAAAAATGCTTCAGATATTTGGACGATATCGTTAAGGAGTTTCAAGGAGGAGGTACAATCTTTAAAGCTCCATTCATTTTTCGAGAAAAAATAAATTTACTATACATAATTTATGTTGAAATTAATAAGGCCTTCATGCTGTCACAATGACTATCTTTCACTCTTAAAGCACCTTCTTCGTACCCATCTGATTTGTTCGCACGACTCTGGGCCATCGATCGATTAGAACGGCTAGGAATTTCCCGTTTCTTCACTCCTCAAATCAAGGGTTGTTTAGAACACGTGTACAGGTAATTATATAAATTTATTTTACTCCTATTTATGAATTGTATTTTATTTTATTTTATTTTTATTAGCTTGTTAAGGTTAACATGATAAGGAAGTCATGTATGCAAGAAAAGGTTATATATTTTAGCGTAAATATATTTTTTAAGTTTGGAATGTTTAATGTTTGAACCATTCGTGTTTCTTTGTCACTTTTAATTTTTGATTTTTCTTTAGTTTCACGATTAAAGAATGAAATGAATCACTGTTATGCCTATATTTTTTAATGTTAATGCTATTTTTATTATTTGAACTTATTATATGATAGATTCTTTCACTGCTCAATACACAAATTTAGAAGATGTATCCAACTTGAAAATTTAGGGAATTACATGAAAACATCATCTAATATGGTGAAAAGGGCTAGAAGAGGTACATTCAAGTAGGGGTGGACCCATTAAGGGCCAATGAGGGCAAATTTTTGGCATTTACTAAGTTGTCCTTATAGCTTTTAATCCGTAATTTTAAGTTTTTGATACATGATTTTTACATAATTTTGTCTTGCCCAACTGAATGATGTTCCTAGGTCCGCCCCTGCATTCAAGAATCATTGCACATAAATTATATTGTTGCATCTATACTTTGAATAAAAAATTACATATTTTTTAGTAATACATTTTTACATTAATATCTTCGTACTGTATTGACCTAATAAATTTTACGTATTTCAAAAAAAAAAAATTAAAAAGTTTACCGGCACGTGACCCGAACCCACTTTGGGACAACCTTTGGGTAAACCGATCTTGGAAAAGTCACCGCATGACACCGTTTTGTTCTTTGATTGGTAAATGGATAGTATTATAAGATTAATTAAGTGATTATTCAAAATAACGAAATTAAAATAAGCAAATGGTTAAACAAGTAGATTCGTGATATTCTCGGAATTACAGTTTATTCCCGAGTTCCAATATTACATTCGTGTAGGAATAGATACAACAGTATGGTACAACTAGTAGGAGAATAAACTATTAGTATTCATTTTGGAAATTGTTAATTTACAGATTTTGGTCCGAAGATGGAATCTTTGGTGGAAGATTGGCAAGATTTTCTGATGTTGATGACACATCCATGGGGTTCAGGTTCCTAAGATTGCACGGATACAATGTTACACCTGGTACGTAAGACATGATTTTGAGGAGATTAATTAATACTCGATAGGATTATTCAACTAAGAATTAAAAAATAAACCGTTTCATTGTATTGTCGAGAGTTTTTCAATGTTGTGTACGGTATTTTTTAGTGTTTTAGAGTGTGTTTGGTGCATATTAAAATGAAAGAATACATTTTTTTAAAGTGATGTGATGAGAAATATGTGGTCGAAAAAAAATGAAAAGTTATTGATGTGATGGAAAATATTATTTTATTGAAAAATGTGTGGTTGAAAATGAGTAGAAGAATGATAATGAAAAAAATAATGTGGGACAAACATGGGCTTACTAATGCAGTGGAGTGTTATAATTTCCCAGATGTGTTGGAGCAGTTCAAGAACAATGGCAAATTTTCTTGTTTTGCCTATCAAATGATTGAGTCGCCAACCCCAATATACAATCTCTACAGAGCTTCGCAGGTTCAATTTCCAGGAGAAAAAGTTCTTGAAGAAGCAAAAGAATTCTCTTACAGTTTTCTACAAGAAAGATTAGCATCTGATAATTTTTTAGATAAATGGGTCATATCGAAGCACCTTCCCAACGAGGTAACTATTGAAATATTGCTAAATATCGGTATAAAAATAACCATAATAATAATAAAAAAAATTCTGGGCCATTTTTTTATTTTTATTTTATTTTTTTACTTCGTAATCTAAAATATGAAACAAACAAAATATGTGACAACAGATAAGGAAAGGATTGGAAATGCCATGGTATGCCAGCTTACCTCGTGTGGAGGCTAAATATTATATAGAGCATTATGGTGGTGAAGATGATGTATGGATTAGCAAGACATTGTACAGGTTAATTAACTTTTTGGTAGCTTATAATTTAGAAGTGGATTAATTTATTTTATATATTTTTCGTTCTTTTTATTATTAATTATTATAATTACTTTAGATTAAGACTTGTTTTTGCAATTTGTATGTAGGATGCCTGATATTAGCAACAATAAGTATCTTGAGCTTGCAAAATTGGATTTCAATAGATGCCAGGCACAACATCAAAGGGAATGGAACTCTTTAGAAGAGTAAGTAAATCTTTCGCTTTGCTTAAAATTTTACTTATAAGTAGATAAGAAGGTTTGACGTAAAAAAAAAAGATATTGGTTAAATTTGCTAATAAATTACTTATTTTTAAAATAAATAAATTCTTTTACAAGTAGCACTTAACTTACTATAAAAATAAGTAATTTACTTATTTCTAAATTTTAACCAATAAAATAATTATTAATTTTTAAAATTACTCCTGAATAAAAACTTATAGCTTATTATTTTCTATCATGCAGATGGTATGGAAATTGCAAATTGCAAGAACTGGGGATAAGTAAAAAGGACATTCTTCTTGCTTATTTCTTGGCAGCTGCAAATATATTTGAGCCAGAGAGGTCAAATGTGAGACTTGCATGGGCTAAATCTCAAATTATTGTGAGACTAATGACATTTTATTTCACTAGAGAAAGTAAAACTTTGGAGGAAAGGATTGATTTGTTATCGAAATTCAGAAACTTCAAGGGCATAGGAAAAAGGAAAAGGTAAAATATCTCTACTTGTGTCTACTTATAAGTTTTATGCACCCCTAATTGTCTACTTATAAGTTTTGTGCAACCACATAAATTGTGCAACCACATAATAATAAAAAAAATGAAAAATGAAAAATCACTTATTTTTCTTCCTTAGTAATGTTATCAAATCTTACGTCAAAGAATTAATTTTATGTATTATGGATTATTATCTTCTTATGGACAGCTATAAGACTGGACAAAGAATACTTGATATTCTACTAAAAACCCTTGACCAACACTCAATAGAGACATTGCAGGAGCATGACACACATATCAGTCACCAACTGCATTATGCTGTGAGTACAATATTATTTATTAAAACTCGTCTTCATCATGCTGGTTTCATAGGTCTGATTCATAGAAAATGAAAGGCATTGAATGTGCACAATTTTTATAAATGATGGTGTGATTTTTTGGATTGTATAATGTAGTGGGAAACATGGTTGTCGAAACTGAACAATGAAGATCTTGAGTACAACGACGAAGCCGAGCTCTTAGTACACACTTATTTGTGAACACGACCAATATACGTTTCTGAGGACATGCTGCAGAATCCAGAATACAACAAGCTCTCCAAGCTCACAAATAAAATCTGTCATCAGCTTCAAGAATATCAAAATAACAAGGTACATAACATAATTCTAAATGCGAAGAAATAGTTTTGTCGAATACGAACTAGGTTGCACAGAAGTTTCGATAGAATTGATGTTTATCACATTTTGCAAACTAAAATTCTTCAGAAATTATGTTCCAAAAAAAAAAAGTTTTCGTTTGTTCTATATTTAATAAAATTTAAAAAGGAAACTTTAGACAGATATTTTAGTGTTCTTTGAAAGCTTTTAGCCGATGCTCTTATTCATATTATATCTTGATTTCATTTGGAAGCAATTTATGTTTAGGTACACGAAATGGGAAATACAGACAAAGGACCTCACGGCATCAAATACAAAGAAATTGAAACTGATATGCAGGCATTAGTGCAATTAGTACTTCAAGAATCCAATGAAATTGCTTCCTATGTCAAGCAAACGTTTCTAATGGTTGCAAAAACTTGTTATTATATGGCCTTTTTGATCCAGAAACCATTGATGTCCACATTACAAAGGTAATTTTTGAAAAGTGTGACATAATTATGGGCGAATCTATGTATGAAAATAGTTAGAAAAATGTGTTCTGTCAAATATGATGGGGTACATTATGTAATAAATTCAAGGCAATGCCTTTCTTCTGATAAATTTGGTGTAAGAATGAATTCTATCATCTTTGTAAGTTGTATTACTCGCAATAATAAATAAAGTTTTGTTAATGAAATTTCTAATATCCTTTTAGTTGAATTAATTGCTAGTAACTCTACAACTCAATGTCTAAGTTAAATTTAATAGAAAATATAACTAGGAGGGGGTTGAATAGGTTGAAAATTATTTTCAATTTGTCAAATTCCTAATATGGTTAAAAGAATTCAAATTGTCTTATATTGATAGTTCTCTTTTATGGGTAAACGTTTGCAAGTCAATTTTCACCCCAGTTAAATTGTACTATAATGAAATTAACATGAAATGAAAGATTAAAAAAGAACTCGAGATGTATGTGAAAAGTCCGAACTCATAAATATCACGGACTTGTGACCAACAAGTACAGTAAGAAATTAAGACCTAGATCCAGTGATTAGAGCAATAAAGCCTCCTTTGGAGGTAAGGGTGATTTTTTTATTTTAATTTTTTTTAAAAAATAGACTACTAAGACATAAATTATGAAAAATCTTCCTTAGAATTACAAAACTAAGACTATCTTAATATTTACCAACTCCAGAATAACTACACAATTGCGAAAGCCGGGCTTCACTTCCTGATTTTCACTTATTCTCGAATGTTGATGTAGTGAGACGGAAGCAGTAGAATGTAATTGATGAATACTCTATCGAAATTTTGTTGATTAACACGACCACCTTCTAGTTTCTGTCAATTTTTAAGAATATCAGAAATCTAGACATCAAACTCTTTGATTCGCACACGGATATATAGAATTGGATTCGTTAATTTTTAAATATCAAATACGAGAATTTAAGAAATTGAAAAAATCTTGCAATTCAAATTCTACTCAATTTTATTGCCATAAGTCTTACGGGCACGTATTTAAAGCAGTAGATAAAATTTGAATAATAACTAAACTCCTAAATAACGACTAACTCTATATAATAATAAAATTATTGATAACGACTTACTCTAAATAGAATTTAAAACCTAATCTTATTAAAACTATAAAAATTACGAATCCTAATACTGATTAAAAACTAAACTAATTATAAAATGGAATAAAACACATAGATAAAATTGCCTAAATTAAATTAAAATCATCCACATTCAATCTTCATCATTCTCCTCTAATTGACAAAGATTTGTCCTCGAATCTTATACCGTATTATCATCCAAAGTCTTGTAATAATGTCAATGTACTTTCTAAATTTGTAGAGCACACAATAGAAAACTCTTCGGATGAAGTTTGAACTATAGAGGCATCTCAAGATCCAAAGACACTCTTGTGAGGCACTTATAACCAACCATGAATCCTTTGGACCATCTATGAGAGACATTGACACCAAGCTTTTCATAGAAAATAAGTGAAACGTCGTAATTGTAACCACACAAATTCATACATTCTTCAATTTTTTCATCTAAGATTGAAGATTCATCGTAATTGTCAATACCCGAATCCAGAAATTCTTCATTTTTTTTTCATCAAAGGTTGGAAGACCTTTATAACTGAAATCCAAAGATTCATCTTGTTTGTCAAAAATTAGCGGACCATCATAGTTCTCATCAAAATCTTGCCCATCTACTTCCTTAGATTGAAAGGACCAAAAAGGTTATCATCATATATCATACCCTTTGTCATTTACGAACACTATCATGAACGAAAGCGGCTTTGATACCAACTGATGTAATGTATTGGAAGCGATAAAATAAGTTACGCGCTACAGAAAATTCGTTGATTTTAAACAAATACCGAAACACAATTACTTTTTAGTTTCTGTTGATTCTTAAGAATACTAGAAATTTAGGCATCAAACTCTTTGATTCGTGCACAAATACAGAGAATTGGACTAATTGATTTTTAAATATCAAATACGAGAATTTAAGAAATTGGAGAACTCAACAATTTCAATTTCCATTCGAATTCCACTCAAATTTATTGCCATAAGCCTTACAACTTTTATTTACAGCAATAAAAAAAATCTTAATAATAACTATACTTTTAGATAACCACAAACTTTAGATAATAATAAAATTAATGATAACCACCAACTCTAAATGAAATTAAAATCCTAATCTAATTAAAATTATGAAAACTAAGAGTCCTATACTAATTAAAGACTAAACTAAGTATAAAATAAATAAAATATCTTCTATATATATAAAGTGCCTATGAAACGAAAATTCCTGTTTTAACGGAAAATACCTATGAAACGGAAATTCTTGTTTTAACGGAAAATTTAACGGAATTTGTTGTTTTAACGGAAAATCTATTTTCTCCGTTAGTTTTATTGTTTCCATAATTGGGCTTCAAAATTTACAATTCTAAGGCCCATGGAGAAGTA
>CAIGRQ010080653.1:0-13736 GCA_903798375.1 Fraxinus sp. D2006-0159
AATAAAAATAAAAACATGCTATTTTTGTCATTACCTAGAAATGTAGGTCATTTAAAAAGTTCCACCAGTTGTGTCATTTGGCTCCAAAGCAAATGACCCTCCCTCTTTTTGAAAACCGCCATCTCTCTCGCGCCGTCTTTCTCTACTCTGATCTGTTGCAATCTTCCAAAACCTCCAAAATAGTAAGTCTCTCAGTCCATTTCTACAATTACTGCGATTTAATTTTCAGTAATCGATCCGTTTTTTAATTTATTAGAATCCAGCAAACTCGGGGAATTAAAAAGATATGTTCGGATTATTAATTTTTTTGGTTGCTCATTACGTATATGGAATTAATAGGCGGATTCGTGGAAGTCTTTTTTTTTTCAGATTTTTTTAAAAGTGTTTTATGTCGATTGCGTTTGATAGGGTTTTGCTTTATAATTTTTTTTATTATTATTATTTCTGGCATGGGCATCCATTTTTTTAAAACTGAGTTGATTTTTTATAATCTGGTTATAAGGATATTAAACGATTAATATTTAATTATTTATTCTTTTTGTAATTTTTGGAGTTAAATGCAAGGATTTAATCATTTATGGCACTTGACTTGGCTATTTACGGACATTGTTTTAGTATTTAGTATTTACTATTTTAGTGCTATTTCATATTTGTCCCTCAAGAATTGGGTCTTCTAAAATAATTTGTCAGCTAAACTTCACTAAATTTCCAACTGTTTATTTATGAACAGGGAGGTGTAGTTAAATAATTAATGATTAAATC
The DNA here is from genome assembly GCA_903798375.1 of Fraxinus sp. D2006-0159. Lineage (NCBI taxonomy): Eukaryota > Viridiplantae > Streptophyta > Magnoliopsida > Lamiales > Oleaceae > Fraxinus > Fraxinus sp. D2006-0159. The sequence continues at coordinate 763 of CAIGRQ010080653.1, forward strand.
TTGTTGCTTTCACTATCATTTGTCTTGCTCCTTAGAGTAAGCTGTCATTTTTGTAACACCCCCGAAAATTTTATAGAATAGAAATATTTGATCTATCTGCTATATTTTTATAATTTTGGAAAGTTGATGGACTAAGATAAAATAGTATTAAATCTAATATTATTACGAGTCAATTAATTAATTATTGATAAAGTGACAATTATATCAATATTGAACTCCTTCTATAGCTTGTAATTAATTAGAAGTCTTCGACTCGAAAAATAATTAGTTCACATAAGTTTAAGTCCAAGTTATTTCAATTCAAAGACAGTATTTAATGAGTTATATTATATTACGTATAAAATAAGTTTTAAGATAATTAGGAAAAGAAAGTAATATTATATTTTATAAATCAATGTTATCTTTAAGTTTGAAAAAGATTTGATATATCTTGTTTGTCATTTCATTTTAACCACCGAATTCAATTTTCCATGCGCATGCGACTTTGAACCCTTTTCCATAGTGACCGTGTATGTGTGTGTGTCTATTATGTTTGTTATTTTACACATTATTTGTTAGTTGGATAAATCCACCAATTATTTCTCACGTTCCCACCAACTTCTAACCCCTCACATTATCCCATAAACTCATGTTTCTTCTTCCCATTTCAAATACATTTTAGTTTATCTTCCACTATATAATTATCATTTTACTTCCATTTTATTTCCAGCAACAAAACAAGTAAAAAAAAATTCCTACATAATCCTCCATCATTTAGGAAGAAAGCAAATCTTCTTATAAATTTTTCGGCAGCGTCAAAATGTACTAAATTTGAAATTTTAGGGCATCAACTCAAAAATTTCAAAGGTTTAAGGTAAGATTTCAAATTGCAAATGATTTGCCTGTTTAATTTTATTTTTTCACATTGATAAATGTCATGCTAATGAAAGATATGATATGATATGGCCATCCGGTACCAAGATATGATATATTATGAGCTTTTATCGGTTTCTAAAGATATGATATGACGGTATGATTATTTTGATACGTGAAATGATATTTTTATTCGGGATTGCATAGTTACTGATGTCGTATTGAGTATTTTCATATACTCACACTTTTTCCTACCTCTCATAGGCTAGAAATGGTCGTTGGTTGGTGGACGGTGAGTTGTTGTTGTTGCGTCTAGGTTCACTGGATCTAATAAAATAAATTTGTTGTAATGTGATTGAATATTTTATATTTTCAGCAATGACCTTATTTTATCAATTCATTTATCTCATTCCTTTATTTGAACTTGGAACACATTTTGATTATGAACTACATTATTTGTAATGTTGAATTTGTGAAATCAATAATTTATCATATATTTATTTGTCTCGCATAATTAACAAAATGTGGTATTCATAAATAAATTAAGTGGATTAGATTTAGTGTAATTTGTTAGGAGAAATGGATCAATAAACTTTACTTAAGATTCTCGCAACTGAAAATTTAGGGATACTAACTCCACGTATTAATCATGTACTTCATTTTTGTGCATATATGTTTCCTGTTCATTTTAAAAGATCACCTTGGGTGAGATTTCCATGATATGCATTAATTAGGTGATAAATAGATAAATTAAATAATATGGAAAACTTCAAATTTATTAGTAATTATTTGTCACATGACACTTTTTAATGAAACATTTGGCAGTGATTTAAATTCTAAATTTTGAGTTGTAACGGTATGGTATCAGAGCTCGAGTTTTAATCGGTTATGTAGACTTTGCAATTTTTTTTGTTAGAAAAGTGAACATTATTCAGTTTTCCAAAAAAAGGAAGAAACGAAGAAAAGAAGTTACATGAACAGTGGGTCGAAATATTATATAAAAAATTATTATATTAATTTTAATTGTTACGTGTGTAGCCTAGAATTTTTGTGATATTTGTTGATAATTAATATTTTTCTTAAGAGATAAATTTTAAAGATGATTAAAAAAAATTTCAAAAAGTTCTTGAACATGTAAAAATATGAAAGACCATTAGTATTCAACAACCACCCTTTGACGACTCTTAAGGTATGTAACAGGGTCAAAAAATAAATAACTATTCAAATCTTTTCATGACATGCATATTTTTCTTGCTAAATTTATGATTTATATCTCAAATAAAGCATGATTCTTTTACTTGTATACGCGAGCATGAAATACGTTATGTCGCATGATAAGAATGTAAGCATGATAAGTGAGGCTTAATGCTTGGATGGACACATGACTTGTCCTCATAGTGATCATACTAGAATTGTACTTTAATACATAGAAGATTGACATGGATGATATTATTCTTTTCATAATGATGAGGAGTTTAAGACCAAGTATTTAAAACTTCTCGATTAGCCAAAATAAAATTTCGAATAGGAATTTTTTTTAAGGAGGGGAGACTGTAACGGCCCGAAAATTTTATAGACTAAAATTATTTGTTCTATCTACTATATTTTTATAATTTTTGAAAGTTGATGGACTAAGGTAAAATAGTATGACAAATAATTAATTGTTGATAAAATGATAATTAGTATATCAATATGTACTCCTTCTGTAGCTTGTAATTACTTAGAAGTCTTCGATTCGAGAAATAATTAGTTTGTATAAGTTAAGTTAAAGTTATTTCAATTCAAAGATTGTATTTAATGAGTATTATTTTATTACTTAATAAAATAACTTTTAACATAATTAGGAAAAGAGTAATATTATATTATATAAATCAATGTTTATCTTTAAGTTTGAAAAAGATTTGATATATCTTATTTGTTATTTCATTTTAACCACCGAATTCAATTTCCCATGTGCACGTGACTTTGAACCCTTTTGCAAAGTGATTGTGTATGTGTGTGTATTTTACACATTATTTGTTAGTTGGATAAATCCACCTATTATCTCTCACGTTCCCATTAACTTCTAATCACCTTACATTATCCCATAAACTCACGTTTCTTTTTCCCATTTCAAATATCTTTTAGTTTACCTTCCACTATATAACTATCATTTTACTTCCATTTTTATTTCCAGCAACAAAAAAAATAAAAAAAAAAAATCCTTCATAAGCCTCCATCTTTTAGGAAGAATGCAAATCTTTTTATAAATTTTTGGGCAGCTTCAAGATGTACAAAATCTGAATTTTTGTGGTTATCAACTCAAGATTTTCAAAGGTTTTAAGCTAGGATTACGAAATGCAAGTGGTTTGCCCCATTTAATTTTATTTCTTTATGTTGATAAATGTTATGCTAATGAAAGATATGATATATTATGAGCTCTTACCGATTTCTAAATATATGATATGATAGTATGATTATTTTGATGCGTGAATTGATATTTTTATTCGGGAATTACTTGTATCCTACTGAGTATTTTCATATATTCACCCTTTTTCCTACCTCTCACAGACTAGAACGGGTCGTTAGTTGGCGGGCGGTGAGGTGTTGTCGTTGTGCTTGGGTTTATTGGACCTAATAAAATAAATCTGTTGTAATGTGGTGGAATATTTTATATTTTCAGCAGTAACCTTATTTTATTAATTTATTTATCTCATTTCTTTATTTGAACTTGGTACACTTTTTGACTATGAACTACATTGTTTGTGATGTTGAATTTGTGAAATCAATATTTTATCATATATTTATTTGTCTAGCATAATTAACAAAAAGTGATATGCATAAATAAATTAAGTGGATTAGATTTTAGTTAGCTTGTTAGGAGAAATGGATCGATAAACATTATTTAAGATTCTCGCAACTGCAAATTTAAGGACACTAACTGCATTAATTGTGGACTTCCTTTTTTGTAAATGTAAGTTTCCTGTTCAATTTTAAAGATCACCTTGGCCGAGATTTTCATGATGCATTAATTAGGTGATAAATAGATAAATTAAAGAATATGGAAAATTTCAAATTAATCTTGTTCAAACCACCTTTACATAAATTTATTAGTAATTATTTGTCACGTAACACTTTTTAATGAAACATTTGGTAGCGATTTAAATCCTAAAATTTGGGTAGTTACAATTTATGTGTTAATGGGCAATTAAGAAATATCAAATAGATCTTCTCATTTTTATTTTTCTTGTCCTTTTCCCATCTTGCCTGTTATCAAGAAATTGACTGACTTTGACTTGTATTTGGAAATAGTTTTTATTTTTGAAGTAATACTATAATTGTAATCACCTCAAACCTTTCATTGAGCTCAGTCCTTTCTTGGATAGGCTATATTAGTTCGGTTCAAGTTTGCTTACTACAGTTGACTTCACAAATGATCAACACTGAAAGCAATGTCAATGGAATGGCTGTTGGTGAAACCGCCACTGCTGCTAATGATAAGCAAGTGCCTACTGCTTTAAAAAAGACTGCATTGAGAGATGTGCAGAATGAAAATATGAGATCAATAAATAAGCAGCAAGAGAGTTCACCATTTGGAGGGGGAAGACCAAGTGGTAATGCGATTAAGGTCTGCGGAACAAAACGACTGACACCAGAGCGCCCATCAAGTTCTAGTAATCTATACATGGCTTGTAATGGTGCAAATGAGAATGTGATGAATGCCCGTAGAAGATTTGAATTTGAACTAGGGAGGGGAAGACTTCAGGATATGGAAAAGTATTCTGATACTCCTCAGTTAAGGAATATGAGCCAATTGCTGCAGGAAATCCCTCAAAAGCAAACTCATATGAAGGAGAATCATGGTCATCTTATTCCTGTAGCTTCACAAAATCATATAGCTCCAATGATGACTTTTTCAAGTGGTGGACCTTCGGTTCCTAGTTCTCTTGGTAAGCAAAGTAATATCGCACAAGCTCCTGTATCTGATTACCTTAAGGTTTCATCAGATCTTCCTCACAAAATTGATTTGAAGAGCACCAATGAGAAGCTAAGAACAGATCGATTCATTCAACTGCACAAATTTTTGGAACAACGTGATAAGACTAACCAGAGAGAGTATATTCAAAGTAAGTTCTTGTGTTGCTAAGAGATTTTTGTTTATAAATTTATGTCTAAGCTTCAAGTGTTTGACAATTTCGATTTTGCTGCTTTTTCGGTGTGATTTACACAAGAGCTTTTGAATTCGTCCCCTGCTGAGCTTAGTAAGCACGCTGTGGAGTTGGAGAAACGAGCAATCCAGTTGGCACTAGAGGAAGGTAAACACAATCTGAATTTTGTGGCATTTGCCTCCTTTTTTAATATATATATATATTTGGAAGATATACACCAGTTATATTTTGTAACACATGTTGGATCACTGGAGGACAAAATGCTCACAGTAAATATAGCACGTTGAGGATATCATAATGGATGTAGAACCATACGTGAAAGGAGAAAATATGAATTGAGGATATACCCTAACAAGTAGAGGTGATACCATTTAAGTATAATTAAAGGAAGGTCAAATTAGATGAATAGGGCATGTCTTGAGTAGACCTAAAGAAATTCCCATTGAGAAAAGTAATGCATTCTCAATGTAACATGTAAGATGAGAGACAAATCGGCTAGATTGACTTGTCTTGATGTGGTTGCAAAAATATTTATTTCCATGGAATCTTTTAGTACCATTGGGTCAAAGCAGAGACAGAAGATGCATTTCATTGAGGAAAAAAAAAATTCTTTGTTGTATCATAATATGTCGCATGGGAACCCAAAATTGGAGTTTTGTTGACATTAAATTTGAGTCATTATGGTTAAAAATTGTGCTGTACTTCATAGAGTAGAAGGATGTTCTCGTTTGAACATTAGGAATGATTACCATTTAGACTAAATGGATTTACTTTTACTACATTTTTTCCATGTATGATTGTTATTAATTGATGGATTATATGTGATTGGGAATTGCATTTTTATGGTGCTACCAAAGAAACAGGGTACTTATGGTATTCTTGCAGGCTTTTGGCACTTTGCCTCCTTAAAAATTAGCATTTTGGAACTTTAGCACTTGATCTCCTAATTGTAATGCCTGCTTGGCACAATCGGCTCTACACCCAAGATTGCAAAAAAAAATTATTGGCCTGAAGCTAGCATGTGACAATCACATCAACCGGCAACATTTAGTTTTGAGAAGTTCCTCTCTATTCTGAGTCACTGTGTCTTTAAGAACGGATGCACTCAATTCTGTATTTATCACCAAAACCCCTATTCTCACGTATTGCTCCACATCAAATTTGTTCACCAAATTATCACTCTAGTCAAAATATCTGTTCAATTCTGAATATCCTAACTTAAATTTGTCTTTGCAAGAGCTTTTTTTAGCTTTCCTGTGAAGTTCCAATAGCTTGGAAAAGTTTGTGGATTCATTATTTCTCTTGCACGCCAGTTTCCACGTTTAGCTATTGTTCATGACTAACATTGACTCGGCATTGACCACTAGGGTGAGTAGGCTGAGTGAATTACAGCCCTATGAGCTTGCTGTGCAATTTATCTCTTTCAAAGAGACCTCACCCCTCCAATTTCATTGCCGGGTTCCACTTTTTTGGACTTTCTGATTTTTTATAGTTGTTCAGTACGTCTATGATTCAATTAAGGAAAGTTTGGAAAATACATGCCACGTGTAGGGTTTATTTTGTAAGCTTCCGTTTAATTAATTTTTTCGTATATGGATGACTATTTTATCACAATGATACAATAGTGTACTATGGAAAGACATTATGAGTTTCGGTTGAGCTAAATGGCAATATTGGATATGTGTGGTTGACTCTAAATGATAAGAGGTAGCCTTTAGTTGGTGGAGATTAAAGTCAGATTTTTAGTAGATTTTGATAAAAGTTGATGAAATATATGGTTGAAATGTTGTAGAATCCATGAAATATGTGGTTATAGTTGATTATTGACCTAGATTAAAATTCAGATATTAATCCCTACCAAACAGGGGCTTAGCTTGTTTCATATTCAAGACTTAATTCTCTTAATGAATGTTATTTGTTGATAATATGGATTTATTTGATGAGACTAAAAAGGGGTTAAGTTTTAGGCTAGAGCTTTGCTGTACTTAGGAATCTAAATGTTTTATGTTGAATAGAATGAAGACACAATATGGCAAAATCACTTTTATGGTAGGAATAAGGCTAATAGTGAATTTGGCATAGAGGATAATGTTGTCCCCTAATCGAATTGTTTTATGTATCTAGATCTGATTATTAAAAAGGAACAAGGAATTATATAGGATGTATATATGGGGTAAGAGGTGGTTGGATGAGATAGAGCAGTGCAACAGAAATTCTGTATGATGCGAAGATCCTTGGTGTTAGTTCTATTGTCTGCTATGCTTTATGGTACTTAATATTGGATTGTCAGAGGACGTGTTTTTAAGATGAACGTAGCTGAGATAAAGATGTTAAGATGGATAGACGTGATCATATTAAAATGGATGAGATAAGAAGTAATAATATATGCCATCAAGTGGAGGTTGGTCCAATTGGGGCTACGACTTGGGTAGTTGGGGCATGTTTTGCAAGACCTAAAGAATTCTATAAAAAGAAAAGGGAAATATATCAGGGAGGGTAGACCAAAATTAACATGATCTGTAGTAGTTGCTAAGAATCTTTTTTTTTTTTAGATCTTCCGGTACATGTAGCAATGAACTATATGGTTTTGCGGAAAAGGATTATTGAAGCCAACCCCAAATTTATTGACGACAGGGCTTACTTTGTTTTTTTATTAGACTTGGCTGAGTATGCATTTTTATTAAAGGATGGACATTGAACTTTGTCTTGTTAATTTTCATCTCTTTAAAATAAAAAACTTCCAAGGAGAAAATACAAAGGTGGAGGATAAAGTCTCCTCAATTTCATATCTCTAGAAACCCAAGAATTTCTGGGGACACTAGCACAAGCGAAAATGGTTGATTAGTCTACTGTTTGAAAGAGATGAAAACAACCGGAAATAGTGACTGTTTTCATAGGGATCCTTGAGTCTTTCCATTCCATTTAGGATCAGGAATAGGTGTAATCAGACCTGGGCATTGGAACCATCACAAATGTAGAAGGATTGGAAGTAGAAAGGAATTCTTTCCAGTACATTGGATGTTATTTTGGCATGACCATGAAAAGAACCAGCTGCCTCTGCGTGCAAATGATATAGTAAAACTATCCTATCCCACAAACAATACAAAGAGAGAAAAGGGTCGATGAAAATTCTGGAATTACAGTGTCAAAATATCCCAAGCGATAACAACCAGAGCATGTATCCACTGAATCATTTCGTGTCTATCACTGAGAAAATTCTAGATTCTATAAGAAAAAACTTGAGCTAGAAAAAAAAAAAACTTTGATAGCAAACAACCCCCTGTATAACTCCCCATCCATAGGGTGAGTGAAAAGATTCAAGTATCTAACTGTTCTGCCAAAACATATGCATCAGGGGATAAACCTTTGGCAAGCCTACATTCATGTTAGTTCTCTCTATATGCCTTGGTAATGGTAAGTACTACTTGCCTCCAGAGTTGAACAATATACTTCCACACGGTTTAGTGGATGGTTCTTTTTATGCATATATATTTAGTGTCATCCATATACCATTCAGTCATGAAAGTCAAACCAGGTCATTCAGTCCCAGACACAGTGATCTTTGGCCCGTGACTGCTTTTACCGAATCACCATCTACTCAAGTTAACATGCCTACTGATGCGATAAAATCATTAACTAGTTGTCCAATTGCTGTCCTTCAATCAAAATCCTGAACTTGTTAGACAGGTGTGGCTCATATTTAATTGAAATTATGCGAACATTGGCAGGTTTAAAATTCATCTGATCTTTTGAATTATATTTTAGTCAATACAGTTTTCAATATATACTAATAATGTAAATAACGTAAAAAATGCACGTATCGATTTAATGGGATAGAAGAATTCCACTGCATTCTTAGTATTTTTTTTCTTTCTTTTGGCTTGCAGGAAAAGAGATGCAACGGATGACTGCACTCAACATTTTGAGAAAGTCTGGTAAATGAACAACCCATCTTAGTAAACTCAACTATGGCTTTCCAATAAATGATTAGTGGAAGAAGGCTACGGCAAACTTGTGGTGCCGAAGTACCTTTAGGGATTCCTCATGTAGTTCAATTTGACGTATCCTTAGATGGAAGCTGCTGGCTTCTTGAACTATGCGGCAACCAATTCAATAGCTCATATACTGCAACCAATTCAATAGCTCATCTTCTGTTTTCTGTACTATCATTTGGAAAAGTATTATAGTTACTCAGGTCAAATTGTGCTGTATTTCATCAAATCATTAACCCTCTTTAGGAAATATGCAGTTTATATAAGCTAGCAGATGGTGAGTTTTAGAATATAACCGTTTCGCTTCTTTCCTCGTCTTTTTAGTTTTCTACTATAAATCTATGTAAATGTTTGTTGAGAAAAATGTATTCTCATAAATTGAAGTGGTCGAACTAGCAATAAACTGTGGGTCTAACATTTTGCTCCGTATATATGTTGAAGTAAGTACGTGTTCTAAAATTTTCGATGAAAAGGTACTCAAAATTCACAATGTCTTGTAACTGTGTTGTGAATTTCTGAGATAAATGTTTCATGGGTCATTGAACTTCCTCATTGAATTTTAAAATACTTTCAACTGGTCACTAAACTTATACATTTGTCACATTTTACTCATTAAATTTTAAAATGCTTTCAAATAGTCACTGAATTTTAACGCCTTGTACTGCATCATTCACTCATTATGTTTAATTAGTCATCAAACTTGTTTTTCTTTGTGCTTTACTCATTGAACTTTAAAATGTTTTTGAGTGATCACTGAATTTTATAATGTTTTCGAGTAAAGTTGATTTTATGTAAAATTTGACTTAGATTAAAAAATAAAATAAATATCGACTAGATAATGTGACTTTTAATCTAAGAGAAGAATATTGATGTTGGTCAAAAAGATATAATTTCTGTAGTTGTCAAAACTATGTTCAAGGGGAAATAAGAATACTAGCTTTAAATTGACATAAATCTTAATTTAGACGATAATCTTCCTTTACGTTGAGAAAATAAGGTAGGGAAATTATTGCTTTATTTCAATTAATATTGTAGACCCAAAATATATATATATATACACACACACACACACGCACACACATATCTCACACAGACTATGAAATTTTCGATTTGAAGTCAATAATGTTAATCAATATTAACAAAATATAATTTTTATAGTCGTTAGAAGGTAATTCAAGAGATAAAGAGGGTGTCATTTTCGTATATGGTATTTTATACTTTAAAATTCTCAATTTTGAACAATTGAATTCATGAAGTAAAGTTTAGTGAGTAAAGAGTAACGAAAGTATAAGTTCCGTGAGTAAAGCGTGATATATGAATAAGTTCAGTGAGTAATAAATGGTGAGTCAATAATGAAGTCCAATGTGTTAAAGTTCAGTGACTATTCGAAAATATTTTAAAGTTTAGTGAGTAAATTGTGAAAGAGTACTTTCACATATTTTAAAGTTTAGTGAGTAAAGTTCAGTCACTAAAGAAATATTTAACTTGTGAATTCCCTATTGGTTGTCTTCAACTTTCACATATCATTTTCAAAGAAATACTTTCGTCTTATGTTTGAAAACTAATACAATGTTACAAGTGGCCCTCGAGATTAGATTGGTTCTTGTTGAGGCTCGAACCCTGATCAATGATGTGTTCCGAGTAATTTGGCACAAAGTTGTGTTTGCTAATACACGTTTTTATTAGTGGAAATGTTTTTATGAGATGATGACGTGTGTTCAAATTCTGGCCATTGGATTCTTGCATTATTGATGTGATATATTGCGTGCACAGTGCTAGATATTTTCACTTCTCCCTTTCGAGATTCTTCTAACTTTCGAGTTCTTCTGACTGTCTTTTCTTCCTGTAGATTAGGGTTTCATCTGTGCGTTCTTCATCTCTCTTGAGGAACTTGTAAATTGAGATCATTACATATTTTCAACATGTGTAATCGTAGATTCTGAGTGATTGCTGTGAAAAATAAGGGTTTTCTTGCGATTGTGATTTCAGTAGACGATTAAGAAGTTTCTTGAGTGATTCTTCGTAGATTTTCCGTTTGTTGTTGAAGAGATAAGTGTTCTATAATCTTTTCTTGTGTTGGAAGAACGTTTTGTAACTTGTTTCCTTTTTTGGCTATACATTGCAACCGAGCATATATCCATCCATTTTTTGGATGCTCAATGGGGGATGTAGGCATTAGAAGCGGTCGTCAAACTTCCAGGCTTAGGCCAAAATAATTCTTTATGTTCAATCTTTAATTTTTTGCAAGTTCATTTTCTGATCGATTGATGTTTAGTGGAATCTTGTTTTAATATCATGTGTCGTGGGTCTTTTAGTGGTATTAGAGCCTCAACTGAGAACAAAATACCTGGGTCTTTGCAGAACAAGTTCGATTTGTTGCAGATCAAAAAAATTTGGAGCTGTTGCTAAGCAAGTCTTAAAGATATCGAGTTTTTATAAACTCGTTGGTTGAGATCTTTAATTTTTGTATAGTTTCTTTTCAAAAATTAGGGTTTCTCGATTTTTTCTCTTGATTAACCATACACTAAAACCCCCGGAGACTAATCTTTGTTCAAAGACTCATATGAGGTCTTGGGAATTTGAGGTAAATCCAATATGAGTGTGTATTTGGAGGATCTTGTTGGAGAAATCTTCAAAACATAGACATTTGATCTATGTTGTTGTGTTCTTTATCTGTGTTTGCTTTGCATGTTCCTTAATTGTGATTGAAACCTGAAAATCTTGTATTACTAAGTACTACTGTGATTTGAAACTACAGTGTTTGTGAGTCTCTGTCCGTAGGGATGGCAATAGAGCAAGGCAGGGCAACCTCTTCCGCCCCCTGCCCCGTCAAGCAATTCCTTGTCCCATCCTCTCTCCGTACCCGTTTAAGTTAAGGCGAGGGGCTTGCCCCGTTTACTATCCCATTTATTTTTATTTTTTTAAGTTTTCGATAATTATATTATTGCCCCTATTCATTTGATTGAGACAAATAATTTTAGTTGTCATTTTCTATTAGAACTAATGAAATTTTGTGAAATTTTCCATTTAAAGTATTGAATTCTAAAAAAAATTATACAGGGCAGGGCGCCGTTACCTGTCCCCGACCCGAATACCCAATTAAGCAGATAATCTCCATCCCGTTCAGGGCTGGGCCTTGCAGGTATCGAGTTTGTCGAATTTTTTTGACATTCCTACCTGTCTGTGCCTTGTTAATATCTTGGACTCGTATTTGTGTATAATCTTTTAATAAGAATATGACTTTTGCTAAGTTTGAAGTTGCACAATTTGATGGAATAGGTGATTTTAATATGTGGGCTCAAAAAAATAAAGGCAATTTTAATGCAAATTAGAGTTGTTAGGGCTCTAGATGATAGTTGGTATGTGGACTTGCTTCCTGCTAAGAGAACTAAACTTGAAGAGATTGCTTGGAGTACTATTTTCTTGTACTTGTCTGATAATGTTGTGAGGGATATAGGTGAAACCAAAACTGCATCTGAACTGTAGACTAAACTGCATGCTAAATATATGATTAAGAGTATTCCAAATAAATGCTATTTGCTAAAATAATTCTTTTCTTTTAAAATTGACCATTCTGTTGATTTAGATGAGAATTTGAATATGTTTACCAAGTTGACCAAAGACTTAGCCAACTGTGATGAAAAACTTTCAAAAGATCAGTTGGATGTAGTCTTGTTAAACACCATTAGTGATAAATATAGAGATATTAAGATTGCTCTAGAATATGGTAGAGCTAAGATTACAACTGATGAAATCATTAGTGCTTTAAGAAATAAGGCTCTTGAAATTAAATTTGAATCAAAAGAAAGTCATAATGGAGATAACCGCTAGCAAAGGGGAAAGGGTTTAGTAAACCTAATTTTTCACTCAGTCCTTAAATGAAAATAGGAACAAGTGGAATGATAAAAAAAAAAATCCAAAAATAAGGCAAGAAATGCTATTATTGTGGGAAAATGGGTTATTTTATTAAAGATTGTTATAA
>CAIGRQ010080661.1:0-28618 GCA_903798375.1 Fraxinus sp. D2006-0159
GGCTGTGTGTGCAGATACTATCTCTTGACCTTGAACATTAAATGTCAAGCCAATGATGAATAAATTTCTGAGGCAATGGTTCATCTTGAACTAGCTTAGTTTAGCTTAGTTTCTCAACAAATCCTAAAATTTTTTATATTTTCTAATCATACATTCTTCAAAAATTCACTATTCAAAATTCTCTTTTATAAAAATAATGGCCATCAAACGGGGCTAAGATTCATTTAACTCAACATGGTCTTGATTTCCTAGTGGATTACTCTCATATTTTAGCAAATTTCTTTCACAAAACCTCAAATATGCTATATTATTTTTAAATCACTTCCGAAAAGTTCAAATATAATTTGATTATTTGCAAACCATTTTTCTAACATTTTATTTAGATAATTAAAATAAGCTTACTTGACTCGTTTGATCAATTGTAATCACAATATATAGAATTCGTCCTTAAAATTAATTTGTAACGAGAGGATGCCGATTTAATTATAAATCGATAAGCTAAATTTTAACCTGTTGAATTTACGATCTTATTTCAACCCCATTTCACAACTTAAATCTAAAGATATGAAATAATTACACTCCACCCGACGTTCACGACAGCCATATTACAACTAACTGAATTCATGCAAACGATTTGTGGGCAGAGATTTCTTTGACAGTCCTTGCCATTTGCCAACATCTAAATGATTTGATACTCCGATCAATCGATCTCTTATTGAAAGTAACCCCTCAGGTCACCTGGTCATAGACAAGGATCATGCCCAAAAGGTGCTTGTTTTAATACCAGTTTTTAACAACTAATGGATAGAACCCACCCTTTAAAATCGACTTGTAAGAGAAAGATATCCAATTAATTATCAACCCACAAACTAAACCTTAGCCATCAGCTTGTTGTATCATCTCAAGAAAATCAAACTAAAGCTCAAGACTTGGTTTTTCAGATTTGGTTCCAACTTGAATACTAAAATCCTAAATCGGACTAATTCAAACTCAAACAAGCTAAAGCTCGATAGAAGTTACAAACAATGAAACGCATTGACTGTCATAATTAACGGAATAAAGCACATTACCAGGATATTAATCAAGTCATGGTGTCCTATAAAGAATAAACAAAACCTTAAACTTAGAAAATACGATAGCATGTAGGTACAAGTAGCCTAACTAGTAACACATGGAATGTTGAGCACAAACTCAAGAGTGAAGTTTCGATGCTATTCTCCACAATTTGATCAATAATAGCGAGAGCCAGTGTCATAGACCCGGCCTCCCGTATATTGAGCTTTAGGCTCAAATCCCTGATCCCTTGCACTGCCTGAAAAACGACTCCGTTCCCTGTAAGAATCATACTGATCAGCATTGTAAGCTCGGTGTGAGTCCTCTGCTGGTGAAGTTCTAACATTGTACCCGTGAGGATCATTAGTGCTCATGTGACTGTTCGGATATTGGTCAATCGCTGCCTGCTGGAATTGCTGTTGCCTTGCATGGGATTCCCTCTGAAGAAACTCGTCCATGCGAGTCGCATGTCGAGCTCGTAGTGCAGCTAGCTGCTCTTGATATTGTATGTTGATTGTGTTTATTCTCTGTTCCACACCACACACAATTTGATCAAACGAAAAAAACAGAAAAAAGAAAACCATGCACAAATTGATCAGGCACATCATCAGTTGAAAACCACACAAGTGTAATCTAGATAGACATTCAACTCCTATGGCATCCGAGCAACAGAACAATGCTGTCCAGAAAATTTTATTTTAATGTCTTCCCAGTGCAAAGGCACATCTTTTGTTCACAGTTCCTTCCAAGTAGCTAATCATAACAGGAAGGTTAAACATACTGGTGTTAAGGTAAAAACTTTGTGTTGATTGTTAAAGCTTCAATTTGTTATGTTACAATTTGGTCCTGCAGTTCAGGTCTTTTAGTTTGCTAACGGAAAAAATGACTTGTCAGCCTAGTTATTTGCCAAGTAGGCCAACAACTAAACTGCTATGCCAGCTTTTAGGTTAGTCAAACTAATGGATAAGGATGTAATAACCAAACAGTAATCAACATTTAAATTCAATGACCCAATTGTAACAATGTTTAAGTTCATTGACAGGCTTGAAACAAAACAAAGGCTGGTCACTGACACTAAAGTTTCCCTAACAGTTCATTGTTCACAAAATACTGCCATATCAATAGAGAAGCCTTAATTCAATGTCGACTACATGGTGAAAATAAAAAAATATATGTTGTCTCCATGACCAGATCAGCTGAACTCAAGCAGCTTTGATGCACACAAAATCCACCATAAGATCAGAAGTGAAGCCTGGAATTTGGTTAGGAGCAGACCAAAGATACTAGTTTTTTTTTTTGCCTATATACTGACCATTTTTTGTTGAACTCCAGACCGGTAATTTAGTGTGAATAATGGCTCCGCTATTTGCAAATATGACGAATGTACCAAAAGTTTAAACAACCTTGAACATGTCAATAAACCAAATTAATATTGCAATTTTGTAGGATAAATGTCACTTCATAAAATAAAATAAAAAGTTTAAAATCAAACTAGGGACGAATATCCCAATGGAATGGGAGAAGAATCAGAACTTTAATAAAATTTAATTTGTAATGCACCATGTACCTACATGGAGTCCATCCATAACGTTGAGGGTATTGATATATTGTATCCTTAAAAGAATGTTTGAATTTTACCGTAAAGTATCCATTCTTTCGTTTCAAATAGCCTGCTATGTTATTTACCTGAATGGACATATCTGGAAAAAAATGTCTTTTAAGATTTTATTTCGTAGTCCTTGTCACCAAAATTGGTTACTTGAGTAAGTAGAAATCTCAATTGTGTATACGACCGCAGTAGATTTAGAAATCGTAATGTAGGCGAATGTCTAAAACCAAACTGTAGAGGATGGTATATTAAGACCAAACCATTAGGCATTTTAAATGGGATAATGCATTTAAATTAATACTTTCTTGTAACATGGGATTGAACAATTAGGAAGGGAATAAATCATAGTTATCAGGTCTCAATATTTGTTTTCCTTCTAGAATTAAGCCACACTTGTTCAGGAATATTCTAGCTAATTTAATCGCTTTTCAAAGATCAAGGAGATACTTGGTTCTCATCGCAAAACGTGATAGCAAGTGACGCAGTTAAAACATTGAGCCCCTGTTTGGTACACATTAAAATTTTCATTCTCATTCTTCTACTCATTTTCAACCACGCATTCTTCAATAAAATAATATTTTTCATCACATCAATAACTTTTCCTTCTTTTTCAACCATATATTCTCTATCAATTTACTATTCNGAGAATAGCCCATGTTTGAGCCAAATTAAAATTTTCATTCTCATTTATCTACTCGTTTTCAACCACACATTTTTTAATAAAATAATATTTTTCATCACATCAATAACTTTTTCTTCTTTTTCAACCATATATTCTCTATCAATCTACTATTCCAGAACACATTCTTCCAAAATAATGTGGCTCAAACACCCCCTGAATATTTCTTCTCACTATTCCTAAATGTCTAACTCGTATAATTATGATGTGCTTACAAGATCCAAACCACAATGGCCTTCAATTAGATTGAGATTCCTAAAAATGGAATTTTTAAGTGCCAAAAAACATCATACAAAATTCTTAGGAAAATGGTCTCTACCTAAGTATTTTATTACTAGTTTAGCTTTACCCTTGTAAAAATTATACATTGGTAATTCCTATTAATCCAAAGTCTCTACCCAGATAAGCTAAGTACATTTATTACATTCATTGACCTAATCCTTTTATTTTCAATCTACCCAGAATATGACAATAATGACTACAGAAGAGAGAATTTGAAAGCATTTAGATTTTATAGGCTTTTTTTTTTTTTTTGAAACCGATCTCATAGCATTTTAGCAACAATGGAACATGCTTTCTTGTATATTTAGCTTCATATTAAATCTACGTCAACTTAATATTTAAAAAATAAAAGAAAAAATGAGTATTAAGATGAGCAAACCTCCCGATGCCTAGCATTTTCAGCGTCCTCTGCATCAGTTTGTTCTTTACTCAGTTTCATGATATCATCAAGGAATCTCTGCTCAAGACCTTCAAAAGTCTGTGACATGCGATCATCTTCGTATCCTATGTTCCTATCCTCTTCGCGAGGCTGATGTCTGGGATCACTACCACTTTGTTTTTCTAATGGCATCTGAGGATCCGGCCTCTGATCTTGGTAGTAGGATCTAGAAGCTTGATATCCTTGACCTATAACAAAAAATCTTCAAGTTAACACCCAATAGAGAGTGTGTGAGTTTTTTCCTCTTTCTTATTGGGGGATTGGTTAATGCATTGGGGCAGCTCCTTGAGGGATGGTAACGAAAGAAAATTAAACCCTTCCGAGCTTAACTTATCAAACATTTAAGATCACGATAATTTTGTCAAGTTTGGTAAATGAAAATATAAGGCATGTTTGGCTAAGCTCAAAAGTAACTTAAAAAAGGCTCTGTTCCAAACATGTTTGGATATGTAACATGTGTGTGGATCGAGGATACGGTGGTAGGAAGTTAAAAGAATGATCACTTCTATAAACATTTATATAAGTTGGCTAAGATACATTTGATGTTTTCAAAGACAAAATCTATTGGCAATATAATCAAAATAACCTCATCTTACACGAAGTTCAAAAAAGCTAGAGATCATTCAATTCCAACAGGAGATAAGAATAAAAAGGTTTACTTTATTTACAGATAAGCAAAGAGCACAGCGTTCAACAAGACTAATTCTTGTATATATATGGTTCAAACTACGATAGCTCCTTAAACACGACATCTTATGTTAGTCACTTGGAGCGCTTTATAAACAACAATAATGCAGAAACTGAGCACCATTGTCAGAAGCAGGTCAGGCCTGCCCATTTGAATTCTCAAATATACTCCTCATTGGGCCTTGAATATTTTGATTTATAGCCAACCTTGTGAAAGCAAATTTAAGGTGCAGCTCTATAATGACATTTGGAGTCAGGTTAATATCTCCTGGACATTAGGCAAATACAATATTTCCACATTATGCTGTTGTTACGCCAGAAGTTAAAGGTTCTGCATGAGCTCCAGTTCTGGAGTGTGGTCAGGATCACTAGGGAATGGCTCCAGGCATAGGCAGGTCTAAGTCTACATGGGACATTCAAATGAATATGTCCCATTCCTTGTACTCGGATGAATGTGGTGCTTTAGAGGCCACTTCCGGTCTATGGTCCCTTGAAGTGAGGGTTTACTACGAACTCTCTTCTGGCCATGTGTTTTGAGGCTCCAAGAAGCAAATGAGGAGAATCTCAAATAGCTCATGGTGAGATTACGCTTACTCCAAGCCACTTCAATTGGCAAACGGCTGGTTAAGATTGATAAATAGTAGTCCTAATCTTGGGATGACCAGAAGTACTCCAATAAACAAAATGGTGTAAAAGTGAATGGGTGTTCAGCAATTGTTAGTGCACTAATAATCAAATAAAAGATCGAAGTAGGATCAAATTTCTAAAAAGTAATCAATTTTTCCAATACCCGCAAGCACATGATATATACTTTTCGAGTAAATCCTTCATGTTTGCTTTTCAATGTCAAAAATCTGTTTGGAGCTTCGAAATCAATTAAAGGGTTATTGGTAGAGATTAAAATCGGATTAAAATTGAAAAACTAGCCGTTATTGTTGACTTTTATTAGACGAACGAACACAATAACGACTATATTTTCAATTTTAATTGGATTTTAATCGGAACCGAACACGCCTTTAATATTTCTTAACAAGTGGATGTACATATGATTCTTGAACGACTTGAAAAAAAAATATAGTAACCAATTAATTCTTTTCTATGGATTTAAAATTATATTTATGCTTCCTCTTCCTACAACTAAAATATTTTTCACGTTGGACAATAAACTGACAGGCCTTAAAAAACCCCCTAAACCCTCAAGCAAAAGACTGATATATGCATTTTGCAGATGAAAACATTAATGAAAATGCCGACTTCACACATACATGAACCATCCACAAAAAGAAACAAAACTAGTACACTTTCACAAACAAAAAAAAAAAAAAACTTCAAAACACTTGGTAGATTTCCTTTTTCATTTTTTCATTTTTTTCATTTTTATTTTTTTTTATTTTTTATCTAAGAAGAAACATTAAAAAGTTTAATCTTTCCATTTAATAAACAAGTCGTCTTGGATATCAAGTATATCTCAACAAACCTAGATATCTTTTTCCTTTTCTGACAACAAGCAAGCACAGAGAAAATTAACAAAATAGAAATAGAAAAGGCTTGCAGCAGACATAACACTACTCAAAGCAAATTATACTCCGTTTCCCACCCCAAATTAGTTGATACAACAAAGCAGAACGAGTGATTACATGCCGTAATTCCAAAGATAACAATTTTCTTAACAAAACCCACGATAAACTCCACTTAATCCAAAGGAAAAAACTAAACGAAGTAAAATAGAAAACTTGCCTTCGTCGAATGATGCATTGGGTGACATGGAATTCATAGGCAATTTATTGTGACCACCGTCTCTTTCCCATCTCAATTGGTTGTGATAATGATTAGGGTCTTTCTCCTGCTGCTCTTGGTGGCGTCCTTGATAATACCCAGACCTGTTTTGCTGCTGCTGATTCAATTGGGCTCCGTATGCACCACGACTACCGCCACGGCCACGGCCGCCTGAATCACCCCTGTAATGACCCCTTCTCATTTTCAACACTATTAGTAATTACCGGTAACTTAATTTATCTGCAGACGAAGGATTTGGGGTTTGTCGGACAAGAGATTGGGAAATTGATTCATATATTCAAATTCAATGTACAAGTCTTGATGCGTTAGGTGCTTATATTTGTTTAAAACGACATTTTATTGTCTTCTCTATTTAAAGCAATTCTGAAAATGGTAAGACGTGAACTCTAGGCCGTTCTCTTCGTATTTCAGTTTTGTATTTTGAGTTTTCAAATCATTTTGAGTTTTGTGTTTTGAGTGTCTATTTTGAGATTATTGAAAATGTGTTCTTTTTGACATTTTGAAATATTGTTTTCGAAAATAAACAAAATCAAACGTGTTCTCTTTCTCTTCATTTTCATTTCATTTTGGGTGTTGCCTCTCGCTCGCTCTCTCTCTCTGTCCTCTCCCTTTGATTGCCGGAGCGCTATACTCTGTCCTCTCCTTGCGATCGCCGCACTCCCTACGAACGACGCTCCCGACGATCTCCCTGTGAACGGTGTAGTGGTGGTGGTTTGGGTTTGGGGGCTCCATGCGATCTCCTTCCTTCTTCCTCTTTAATTTTTTTGTTCTTTGATGCTGTGGTTGGTTGGGTGCGTGCTGTGCGGTGGTTGGGTTGCGACGCAACTTGGTGGTGGTGGGTGCAGGCGGTGGCTGTGGTTGGGTCGTGATTCTGGTGGCGATTTTGCTATGGTTGGGTCACTATTTTGTGTTGGGCGGTGGTGGTCTTTCTGGTGGTGGGGGGGTATTTCTAGGGTGACGATTTTGGCTGTGGTGGTGGTGTAGTGGTGGTTGGAGGTTTCGGCAGAAGCAATTATGGCCATTCAATTTTGGAGGATGATTTTTGATTGATTTTAGCATATGTTTGGGTAGTGATTTGTTTGGTTATTGAAGAAGGGATCAATGGCTTCACAATGGTATGCAAATCCAGTGGTGATGGTGGAGGATGACTGGAGTTTAGAAGGTTGGAAAGTGGCTCCTCCATTGTTTTGGCAGAAGAAGGAATAGTGGCATTTTTGAGCTCTTTCCCGTGTTTTGGGTTGTTTTCGTGGATTTGGCTTGAAAACGTCCAAAACGATGTTTTCTTCGTTTTGTGTTTTGTGTAGAAAAAAAAAATTTCGTTTTCAAAAACGCGTTTTCGAAAATAGGAAAGTGAACGCGTTTTCGCTGTTTTCGAAAATCGAAAACAGAAAACGGTCCGAAAACGTCAAAGAGAACAGCCCCTTATACTTTGGAATCAAAGGGCATTACTTGAATGCGTCCATGTGTACGTGTCAAAGAAATTATAAGTATACTAGAAAATTGAAAGTTCTTAATAAATATTGCAGATACTAGTTTGCTCATTATTATCGAGATAATGGCCTACTTTGCATTTACCGTACAATGCATGTAAGCCTTGTTTGATTATTTAATAATTAAATGCAAAATAAAAATTGAGTTAGTCAATATAAACACTGAATACGATTAGTTGGTGGATCTATTATTGACAATAAGGACCCATTTATATAAAAAGATAACAAATGGCGTCTAACAGTTAAGTACTTGACAATTACATCGTTGTTGGCTTCATCAAATATTATGTTGAGCTAGCGTGTTTAATAGCCTAATGTCACTTTATTAACATTTTGAACATCTAGACATTTTTTATTAGTGTCATATGGTACGCTTATATATCCCGAAGTCAGCATTGGTGTTTGCTCCACATCGACTCACCTCTCAATCTCTACCTTGTCTTTGTTGGTTAAGCTTCAAAGTCTTCAACTGTTGGCCTAATCAATTTTTACCAAGGTCAACAATACCATTTCTAGTCAAGGTCGATCTTTCACGTGGCTCGTGCATTCTTGTTACCGGCTAAAGATTTTTGGCCAAAACGAGACCTCTTGACACAAACACTCGCATTGTCACTTGTGTAGGTAGGAGTTGCCAACACGGGAGAATAACCACTGTCGCAGAGGCAAAAAACTGGGTTGGAGCCTCATGGCCAAGGTTAAAATAAATTGTACCATGGGTCGTGTTGGGTCCAGCACAAGTATTCCATTTAAATAGGAATAGTGCTATATGTAAACACTAGGAAAGATATCCTCACAAATAATAAAATAATATTATATAGCACTACCGATCTACAACATCAATATAGGTAACATTATGCTATGAGCTAAATTAAAAATACAATTATGTGATTCATCAAATTATATATCTCATTTAATATTATTCAGTATCATCTAGATGGGTGGTGCAACACACATGATGATAAATAATATTACTCTAATTAATAAAATCAACAGAGTAGATTTCATATCACATATATAATTGATCTTTACTATTTCACCCCTACACCAATTACCATATCGTATAGAGACGATCTCCACTTTGTACATAAAGCATTATTTTTTGAATCTCAATCCAGAATAGTGCACATGTAAACCGGCCATGGGTGCATCAAAACCATGCTCGGCCCAGCTCCAAACATAGGTATAATTGTGCGTGCAAGTTTGAAGCATCAACCAAATCCAGTGCTATATAAAAAATCACAGTAGATAAGTTTCTCTATCACCAAATCAAATACTTCGAAGTAGAAAAATCAAGACGAATGAATGTCTCAACAATCGGATCATTAATCAGATAATCATGTAAGAAGAAATGCCACCAATACTATGATCAAATCCACTCTAGTATCTAAATTTCAAATTTGTAACAATTTCCATGTATCTATCTGTACACGAAATTTGTTGTACACAATAAAGCACCATCATAAAGGACGCCAGTATACCAGAGATAACTAATGCACCTGCTAATAATCCTAATAGAGAACGACTTCTCATCTTTCCACACAAATGTTGTATCAAATAGAGTAGAAACACAAATTGCACATTGCAACACTGAACACCCTCTATTATACACCAACAATAAGATTTCAACATCATAGTATCCCGCCAATCACTATACGGACCGGATTTCAAGTCCTCTTAAAATATAAATAAAAATAATACACCCACCCAAGACACAAAAAGAGAGAATATAACAAGCAATACCCACCCTCCCACATGGCAAATAAATGACGAAACACTGCAACTTCTGTCTGAGGCTCATGTACAACGGTTCAACTTTCACTATTCCCGACGAACTGCTTTCAGCACAACAAATGAAGTAGGCAACTCACCGCCAGCAAATTGGTGCTTGGATGAACTTGTGTATTCTTTTAAAGGCTGATCAAGAGTGTGAACTACAGCACGAGTTCAAAGCCTTGCTGTTTCCATAAGGAATACAAATCGGAAAATCCTCCATGTAGAGTTGTGCTATGCACAAATCACTGCATAGGTGTTGGCCAGAGCCTCAGAGAAGTATAAAACTCGTGAGCATGTTTGGCTAAGCTTAAGAGATTCGCTTATTAACTTACATATAAAAATTTAAAATAAATAGTTTTTTTTTTAATTGATCAAAAATGAAAATAAGTTATTTAGATAATAAGGTAGGAGTTACTTTAAAAATCAGTAACTTGTTTTACTTGAAAGTCAGAAAAAGGTAATTTATCTAAGAACAGCTGAAAACTAAAAGTTATCTTTACTTATTTTTAAGCTTAGCTAAACATACTCCATATCAGGAAGCATAATCTAAATCAAAGCAAGAGAACCTCGGTCATTAGCAACTTGAGGACGGCCTCTAGTCGGCGTCGGTGGTCTGTTAGCATTGAGTTCCTAATTTTGCAACCGAAAAGGAGATAAAAAAAAGAAGCAGCAAGATCAATATCAACAAAATATGAGAAGACATTTGTCGGATATGTGGATAATATCAAATAACGTAAGTTTGAGATATGTTAGCACCTGCATCCAAGTGTCTTCCATATGGCGTTCAGGAGACGTTTCCGGAGATGAAATTGCAGGCGGCAATGGGTGAATTAGTTTTGGCACAACCACTAAATCTCGACCCAAAACCAAGATAGCACCAGCATTATTTGCAGTACCTGCAGGATTGAAAATAAGAAAATCACAGAGAACATTCAAACTGAAAGAAAATTTTGAATAGAACTATAAGTCAACCAATGTTTATTAAAATTAGGTCATACCACAGTAGTTTGTGGCAGAAAATAGAGTAATCAAATGTCCCTGAGCAAATCTTTCGAATCCATCCATTACACATTCATGTGCCCGTACAATCAGTTGAAGATCATTGTTATTACAGAACTCCATTACACGGTCAGGCTGCACAGATAGAAACTTGGATGAGCCATACTGCTCAACTGACAGAGAAACTAACAAGAAGTCAAACAATTCTTCATTTGTTGCACAAAATAATCCAAGAATAATTATAAACATAACATTAATTTTGGATAAACGTACAAGACGTGGGATGAGTGTTAAAATAAATCAACTTATTATTCATCTTATAACCTCTGGAATAAGGGCAAACTAAAACATCCCAACAGGCAGCTTAGCCCTGGCAGACTCCACCAATCCTTCGTGAACCTTCTAAATAATATAGGACCTTTCTACTTCATTCTCACCGACTCTCAGAATAATATATTTTGACCATAATTACTCAAAAGGCTTATTCAGTCAACCGGAACAAAGAATAAAGAAAAAATGAAATCAGAGAAGATGGCAGGCCTTAGAAATTCACGAAGCATACATTATGTGAATTTGCAACATCTCATTCGATTGCTTTCTGATTGTTGTTCAAGTTGCAAAGTTTTAGCAATTCCTTGACTTGGGCAAGTGGTCACCAATTTTTTAACTCAAAAAGAAAAGAAGAATATCAAAGCTAAGATGTAAAATTGTTCTTGACCAAAATAAGCTCAATTCTTCATCAACAAGAGCAGACCCTATTTGCAGACTAATTAACTGCAACTTCCTACCTAATTAAAATGAACGTCAGTAACATTAATCCCTACATCCCTCAAAAACATGCATGCACACAGAGAAATCAGGATAAAAAAGATCGATTTAATTCAAAACAATGAGACGCACAATGAAACAGTCATCATCGTAAAGTAAAGAATAAAAAATGAAGAAGTTGAAAACAGATTATGAGAGAAATGCCCACCCCAAAGGTAACCAGGCCAGGACCCCTTGCATTTGGACGTAATCCTTCTACACTGTCGTTTTCTGTGGGGTCAGACCTACAAGGAAATATTTGAGTGTAAGAATAGAAATTGGGAAAATTAGAAGAAGAATAAAAATAAAGAGAGAACAGACATGCACTAACCACAACAAGTCCATGAGAACAATTGATCCTGCTTCCATAGTAATTGGACGCTGAATATTCTCAATTTGTTCTACATGGTTGATTGATCTTCCAATACCACCATGCATACAGATAATTTTTTTCTCAATCAATGCTGCCAAAGGGAGCCAGTTGAATAATCTGTTTATCCGATGCCACGCCCAGATTCCATCTCTCTCACCCTATTTAAGGCACCATTATAAGGTCCCTACATTTTTTTTTAATAATAGAAAAGCACAAGTAATAAAACCTGTGATAATTTACCATGCGTTCAATGCACTCAATTCGAAAGCCAAAAAGAGCATTGATGTCTGCAGCTTCATGATTACCACGAATTAAATGTATCTGATGAGGATGCTCAACCTACACGTTCATTTATTTGGATGAAGATGCATTATATCACTTCAGAATGGAGAGAGGGAAAAGAAATGATAAGGCTGTATTGACAGACAGGAGAAGTACCTTCATAGCTAGGAGAAGGGTTATGGTTTCCAAGCTGTGCTGACCACGATCAACATAATCCCCCAAGAACAGATAATCAATATACCTGATAGCTATTTACAAAATTAGCATCACATTGAAGGTGAATAGACTTTACAATCAATGTAGGTCATATAAAACAATAAAACAGTTAAAGTCAATCTAAGCAACTTGTGAAAATCTCGTAAAAGTAGGGGCAAAGGGGCATATAGATGTATATGATAGGGGGAATATAATCTTCTGTTTCAGTAAATATTCTAGAACATGACAATATTAAAATTGACTAAAATTATATTTAGGGAGTGTTTGAGCCACATTATTTTGGAATAATGTATTCTAGAATAGTAGATTGATGGATAATGTATGATTGAAAAAGAAAGAAAAGTTATTGATGTGATTGAAAATATTATTTTATTGAAGAATGTGTGGTTGAAAATGAGTAGAAGAATGAGAATGAAAAGTTTAATGTGTACCAAACAGGGCTTTAATATTGCAAACTTCATCGAAAAAGTGAAAGTGACATAATTTAGAATTGCATCTTGAGAGGGAAAAAAATGGATGGACAACAGAGTCGGGATAGAAGGCCAAACTTCCCAACTGGGAATGATTAGCCTATCCGATAGAACATGCGATCAACAATGGAATCATTTAAATTCTATGATGGCTTCTGCTAATTGCATGGTCAATGAAGCATTTATTGAAAATACTGGAGCATCAATGAAAAAAAAAAAAAAAACAACACATTAGGCCTCATGGAAGCTAGCACGACAAATTAAACAGTCTCACAGCATAAGCATTTGGTAGAAGGATGTAATAGGTTGAAAACTTACGCTATATCCCCAGCAGTTGAAGGAGATCCATACTCATCAAAAAGACGCATAAGATCCCCAAATTGCCCATGCAAATCCCCGAATATCTTAATAGGAGCCCTGAGCTGTAGTACACTAGGTTCACTGGAAAATATTCTCTCAGCGCTGTCACAAAGATCTGCTATCTCATTGCAATCCAAGAAAAACTGTCTACGAACTGGAGGCTTCCAACCACGAGGTTTTAGAAGATAAGCAATCACCTGGGAATGCAGAAGATAGGCCATGACCCAACAACTTCAAAATAACTAATTTACGATAAGCAAAATTAATAATGAAATGGACACATCGCGCGTGCGCGCACACACACATATATATAGAAAAATCAAATTTTATGACATGGAAATAAAACCATTTGGTTAACATCCATGCATTCTGAGAAATGTGATTTTTTTCTTTTATGTACGCGTAAAGCGCTTGATTTTGTTATGGCGAAATTCAGATTGGTAAACCTCCAGTGGAGAACACAATGCAAGTAGTACGCAATTCTAATGAATTTGACTAAAGCAAATAGCATGTCATTAGCAATTTACTTTGGGACTCATTACTGACGCTCTTCAATGTAATAACAAAGGAATAAATCAGTATAAACATTGTAATTGATGAAGTTTAGAGTGTTGAGGATAAAGAAAAGGAGTACCTTCTTGGGTACACTGTTAATAGACATTTGCCGATCTAAAAGTTTCCTAGCTGCAGTTGCACTTTCTGGGGTACCATAACCGACTCGTCTGCCTTCATTTTCAAACTGATCGATAGAAAGCTGTCTGACCATGCCACCTAAAGCCCCACCAGTCTCTGCAGCCACAACAACCTGCCAATGTATTGATGACATATAACGAAACAAATTTACAACTCGGCTATGACTGAAAATGAAATTCACTCAGCCATTTTTGGCCCCAGTTTTTCAAAACTCATTTTCTCGAGCTCATTTTCAATCACACATTTTATAGAACCCACAACTTGTATAAACTTTTCAACCACATATTTCATCAACTTTTATCAAAATCTACTAAAAAAAATTTAGCCAAACCAAACAGGAGTTTAATATCATTTATTATTCTGATACTAACAGCACGGTGATGAAGCCGAACTCCAGCTGTAGCAGGACTGCTTAATACTGAAGAATCATGCTTAATCACTGAAGAATCATGCTTAATCAAGGTTGCCTCAGCCCCACGATCTCTATCTGGAAGCTCAATTTCCCCATTAACTTGCCTAGCTTTAGCAGCTGCTAACGTAGCAGTAATTGCCTCGGCTTCTGCTGCTGCAGCCTCAACTAAGTAATCAACACCTTTGCTCAGTCTTCTGCAATGTATATGAATTTAATACATGAACTTTAAGCCACTGATAAGCAAAAACTACTGAGCAATTTGTAAACCACAGAATATGAATCTATAAAAATATTTAGTCGCGAGCTTACCGAGAACCTTGGAGCATTGCATTTTCTGTGCTTATGTCTGTATGCACATCACCATTTACAGGCGGAGCAACAGGATTTCCTACCACAACAGCACCATCAACAATAGTATCAGGCACCAGTGACCTTGTTCTATCATCAGCAAATCCATATTTACCCAGTAACCTCCCTTGCTGCAAATTTGATGCAGCAGCTGCAGCCGCATGAGAAGCTGCATTAGTTGTTTCAGCAGCAGCAAGATCTTCTGCGACAAGTAGGTCATCAAGCAACAACCCTGCGGCAACACGTAATAACAGATGATACAGTTTGAGCGTATTCCTTTCAATGCTAAAATATGTAGACATTGCACCAAGTAGTGAAAACCTATTACAATGTAAACTATATTTTATCCAACTTCCTGAAAAACTCAATCAGGTGCATAATCAAAGCTAAACCAATATAAAAAGGGCCGCTAATATATGATCTAGATCCCTAAAGTAAGTATGCAACAGAAAATCTTTACAAAAACGTGACATTCACCATCACTAGTATTTCCATGTTGGAAACAGAAACAGGTTCCAAACTAAGGCAAGGAGACAAATGACAAATAAACATATGAAGGAAAGTCAACTTATTTAAATACCCAAAAATAATGTTCCCGAAGATTGTCCTGGATAACAGCAGATCATAGTCTAAACTAACTTTTCAGAATGCCATTAGTAGGAGGCAAGATAAATAACAACCAGTTGCTGTCTTTCCTTTTCAGTCTTCAAAGTTCAGACCAGTTGGGCAGCCAAAAATTGATGTCTACAAATCTTTAAAAATCTCAATTCTACGCAAACACAAAAACCTGGCTATCATATAACCATCTAAAAACACACAAAAAAAATAAAAAAAATACTGCATATTGCATCATCATAATGAGCAAACAAAAACTATATCAATCTTCCAAACTTATGATTATACCTCACTGACTTCTTTCAGAATCAGTGGCAAGAAAGTGGAGTACTCTTGTTGTTTTGTTGTCTATCCTATAGAATTTACAGAGTCCACTCTCAAGATCTCAGTATCTGAAAACTAGAGAAATTTTGTTGGCTCACTTATTTAATTCCCACTTGTACCAGAAATTCAAATCAATTCACTTGCCCATCCCCTCTGGAACACGTACCATGGTTCTTAACAGGCTCAGTGAAAAATACATGCTGAAAGAATAGAGAACTAACATATCACTTCCTCCAAGTGTGTGTCATGTATGTCAATGCCAAGATGTGTGTTCACTATGTATTTCAAATATTTCACCACAAACTAAATGAATTTTAGTAACACATTCAATGCGAGACATAAACTCAACTCCTCAGTAAAAATTGTATTACTTCCTAACTAGTCTCCCAAACTTGAAGTGAGTTAACACGTTACAATTTTCAATTGCATTATAATTCTCAAGGAGGAAAAACATTCATTTTCTATTTCAAACATTCAGGTTGAACTAATTCTCCTCACCTTAGAAATCCAGTAAAATCCAACTTATCCTAGTTTTATAATATATTCCCACAAAGGTTTAATTACTGGGAAAAAAGGGAATTGTGTAAAACGTCTTACAATTACATTGAGTTCAAAGAGTAAAAACTACAATAATAAACAACCATATCAAGCATAATAAGCTAGTCATTTTAGTGTTTATTATAATATCCTGAATAAAAAAAAAAAATCCAAACATAATGACATCACTCCTACGCACCTAGTCTCCAATCTTTTTCTAAACAAAAAAGCTAACTATTTCTTGATTGTTACGTGATTACTTGAGTCATTGGAGATACAGTGTTACAAGAAACACTAGTAACAGCTACCACCTTATATCCAAAACTAAATAAAACAAACATAACATATCTTGTCAATGCTGCAGTATCATATCTTACCACCACGAAGACCGCCATAAATGAAGATCAAGTCACCAACAGCTGCAGCAGCATGCCTACAGCGTCTTGTCAGTTCAACTGTTGCATCACCACCAGCAGCATCAGCACTGTATCTGCCAGTCCTTGGACTTGTAACAACAGACTTTGTATCACACCAAACTCCTGCTGCGGTATCCAAAACTGCACAGTAGAAGGTACGTGCAGATATTATTGAAAAATTGATGCAATGCAATCTTCTTCTAGGACAACTCAAATTTTTGGTAGATGCAAGGGAAAAAAGAGAAATTCTCTATATATAAACATAAATAAAGAAAAGTACCAGCCACGCTTGATGAGTCTTCTACCATGCGTCCACCCCCAAGTGCCCCTCCAGATACATGAAGACGTGCGTTAACAAATACCTAAAAATGCCAGTATTAAATTATAAGTTTTAGCATGAGAGAAGAATTCTTTGATTTTTAAGTAGTCCTAATTACAGATGAAGTTTATCACGATCAGTGATTAATAAAAGAACTCACTGCTGCATGCTGATATCTGGGAGATGGTGAGACACCGGGAGCAATGGCCCATTCCCACCGACCGTCTCTATGTTTAGCAAGCCCATGCGCACTTGCCAGCGGCTGCATAAAAACATATGAACAGACTGGGTCAACAGAGGACCAGAGAAAAAGTGTTGACTGATCTTTCTGCTGTTAATTGTCATCTTCATCATTAGCCAACTTACTGAAAAAAAATTCAAACACCAGTGGTGTCACAGGAACAACCTTTCCAGGTAATCATGCACCAGCGTCTGTGTTTGCATTTTGCAAGTGCTTGTACTTTTATAAGTAGGGTAAGAGAGTCTAAAGTTCTAAATTAACACTTTACTATTGCCTTTGCAACAAACTCAATGCTATAATTTGCTATTGCTATAATTGTACGATTATTGTAAATTGTAATCGTCAAGTACTACTTTCAACTTAAAACTGCATCACTAAGTATTAACAGACAAGAAAGCAAAGATCTACACTAAAGCAACTGATGAGTTGGATCCTGAAGAACAAATATTGTGCATTATTACCCTTCCAAGCAAGCATATAGAAGATTCTTAAAACTTTCAAAAATAGCCATGCAAAAGATGAAGCAAATTTCAGAATAAAATTTTAGCACCACAAGGTTGACATTTAAGCCAGTCAAGTATCAGCATGAACCAGTGACACCTACACTCCATCCACCTAATCGTAATGCAAGAAAAGACATATTTAAGAGAGAAGCATTGACGGAAACTGTAATCTGGGCAGTAGACTCTCCATCTCTGACAATAGAAAATAGAAATAATAACATAATCAACAGAAAGAGTGTACATCTACATATATAAAATAACACGCATAAAAAGAAAAAGAAACCAGTGCTCCTTCATTTAAATAGACCAAATTTAGGACTAAGGCACCACTTAGGAAGGTCTATTGAAGTAACCCCATGAAAAATGAACAAATAGAAACATTAAATAAAGAGGAAAATGTAAAGATTGGGCATCCAAAGCAAAGAATAAGTGAATCCAGGTATATCATAATCATCCATAACATGAAAGTTTCAGAAATCACACTAACCACACTACTTGCATCCCTTCCTCCGCATAAAAGAAGAAGACCATCAGAGCGTGCACTTGCAGTTGCGTACCTGGGAAAGGCGACGGGCAAGCAAAAGATCAAGATAACTTCACTTCTTAAAGACACAGGCCAGATGTTCATATCATGTCATATAATAGGATATACACTTTTCTCGAAAAATTATAAAACTACTAACGAAGACAGTGAAATTGTACACATCAAACACTTCAATATCGTTTTTCTAGTTTAAAAATCGATGTCATGATGAAGTACCATAAAGGAACAAAGTCAAGGCTCGGTCAAGCTAATATTTCTGATGAGTGTGTTTCACTCATCATATTAATGCTATTTAATCTTGTTATTTCGTTTGATTCTTAGAATTTTAGAACATTTTGACTTGTGTTTTCGTGTTATTTTATAGGTTAGGTGGATTGGTGTGAACGGTGCAAAACTTGGAGAAAAAAGTGATGTTAACATGAATCAAGGGGAAGTTCATGTTGATTTGGTGAAGTTTGATGATTGGAATTTACATTGAAAGAAAGAAATGAACAACAACCAAAAAAGGGTAAAATCTGAAGTTCTAAGGACTCAATTGCAACTTTTAAATAGTTGATTCGGACAACAAAACGATAATTGAAGATTGCCGGGAGTCAATCGGATACCATTAGAAATCAAAAAAGAGTTAAATATGATCAAAATATTTTCACAAATCAATTTTCAACTGCCCAAGAAGCAAAGGGTTTGATATAACCAAAACTTGAGAACATGGCTTGATTTTATTATAGTTATTTCTCTGAAATTTTCTAATCATGTTTATTTGTGTAATTTATTTTTAATGCTTTCAATTAATTGGCCACTAATTGAATTATTAGATGCTTTAAATTTCAACACTCGAGAAAGAAAAATTTAGGCGTGATCATAGAATAACACAATCTAAATTTTATAGGTTTCGAGATAAAGTATAAAATCTTTGAAGCACGTTTTACTTAAGAATCATGAAGTTGATAATTTCAAGATTTTAATTCGGAATGTAGATATTAGAATTGAAATATTGGCACTCGAGAGAGGGAGTAGAATTACATTAGGGTTCTTACTTATAAATTTAGAAAAACTAATTAGAAACAATTATATAATTGAGAAATATATTTGATAGTTAGGTGAAATCAAAACTCTAGACTTTCTCCAATTGAAAAATCTTTCAAACTTGCATGGATATCGTTGAATTCGTCACCATATTCATCATTAGATTAGTTTAAAACCATTGATCTTATAATTGATTGTCTAGATAAAATAGAGGCTACATAAATACATAATTATAATACTTAGTAATCAACTGAATTTCAATCCCTGTCGGTTCGACATCCGTACTTGATCTTTATATTACAAAACTTGTCACCGTATACTTGCAGTATATTTACGTTACATAAAAAGCGTATACAAGTTCTCTATCAGTTCTGAGCCTATACAATTTTCCAACCTAGCAAAGCATAAAAAGACCCCAACATTGCTTCCTAAAATAATTTTTCACATTTAAAGAGATACTTTTAACCGAAAATTGGATTCTCGAAAGATCATTTTCCCTACAATTAATAACAAAATGGCCTTACTTCTTTACCCGATCTAAGCAACTAACATAAATGCATAAGATGAAATTAAAGACTTAGATGAGCAACAAGTCATCCGTATTTCTAAATACATATCGAAATTACAAATATCAAAAGACAAAGGACAATAACAGTTCTCATAAAGTGAGGATTAAACAAAATAAGTCAGAAGCTCAAGAAGGCTTGGACAACTCCAAAAGGATCAAGTATTTTAGGATAGAAAATACTGAGATTTAAAGAGATACTTTTAACCGAAAATTGGATTCTCGAAAGATCATTTTCCCTACAATTAATAACAAAATGGCCTTACTTCTTTACCCGATCTAAGCAACTAACATAAATGCATAAGATGAAATTAAAGACTTAGATGAGCAACAAGTCATCCGTATTTCTAAATACATATCGAAATTACAAATATCAAAAGACAAAGGACAATAACAGTTCTCATAAAGTGAGGATTAAACAAAATAAGTCAGAAGCTCAAGAAGGCTTGGACAACTCCAAAAGGATCAAGTATTTTAGGATAGAAAATACTGAGGAACGATTACAGACATTCTCCTCCAACAAAGACAACATGGTTGATTGTACTACTACAAATTTAAAACAATTCATGTGTTGTCCTGCAATTTTAGAACATTTGATTCTAAAAAAATCAACAAACTTTCTATTTCATCACATACAAAACCAGTATATGTCCAGATGCAAACATCACATGTATGCATATATAAACCAGATTTATTAAATTAAAAAGTAAAACCAGTACTTACAACAGAAAAATGGTGAAAACTGTTATCTGAAATGTACAAAAAACTATAAGTCAACAGCAGAGGGCTAAAATGTGTTCCTTATATTTTTCCCACCATTTCTTTTACTTGTAAAATACAGAGACAAGAAAATGCAAATCATATTGGCTGTCGATTAGTGAGCTAATGATCCATGTAATAAATGTCTTGCTGATCAAATGAAGCAAACGTCATTTGCTCTTTTTTGCAAATCACATGAGCCTCAATTCTTACAAAAACGTTACAAGTTATTTCCCCAAACAATGTGCTCTATCCACTTCGAATATGCATATGCTGTTAGTTGTGTTTCTGAGTAACATTACAAACTGACTTAGGTCAAACTAGCTGCAAATATGAAAAGCATTTATTGACTTGAATAACTGAACGACAAAGTGAGAATCTAGAATATTAATTAGTCATGTAGACAAAGTAGACCAAACCATGAGAAGCTCAAACCATAATAAGCCAAAGAATCAGTTTAATGCCCTCATCCAGACCACCCAAAAATATGTAATCCCATCATATTCTGAAAACAGAAAGAGAAATTCGTCCAGATGCTGAACTGAAATATAAAAGCTGATTTCATAAGATGGTCCATTTAGCAAAATATTAAATCCAGTGAGATTCCATTGATATTATTATTGCCATTTCTACAATTTTCAACTATCCAAACAACCAGAAAATTTGCAAACAATTATGTGTAAAATTGAAAAAAAAGGGTAAATTAAGGGCATGTTCGGTCGTGCTTAAAATCCAATTAAAATTAAAAATATGGTCGTTATTGGGTCCCCACTCGTCTAATAAAAGTCAACAATAACGGCTAATTTTTCAATTTTAATCCGATTTTAATCTCTACTGAACACGCCCTAAGCCAAGTATTCCACCTAATTGACTTTTATGTGTCCCTCAGTGATCTGAATTCAGAAGTAATGATAAAAGACAAAAGGATAAAATAAAACTTCCGTCAACTTCTAATGGAATTATATGCAGATAAGGTAATGGGAGGAAAAAGGAAATGCTGAAGTCAGAATGGAAAGACCTAAACAGAAGGAGAGGTAGAAAGAATGAGTGCCAAGGTTAAAGAGAGTGGCAAAAACATACATGCATGGAGGTGGACCTTCGCCCTCTGGTTCCAGTTTTCGCCATTCATATGGCTTGGCGGCAGTATCCAGTGCCCATACATCAGCTAAAGCGCGTTTTCCTAGAGGTTATGCACAAAATCATTGCCTGAATCTAAAAAAAAAGTACAAGGGAAGATATGGAGCATGATACTTACCATCATTTCCACCAATTGTCATGAGATATCTTTGGCCCACCAAAGCCATGACATGCCCATAGCGTGGCCCTGGTCCAGGACCTTGGACCGCAACCCTAAAAGAACACATAAACAAAGATAAACATGCAATTATTAATGCAAGAATGCACATTTCACGTATTTTTTTAATGCATAAGCATGCAATCATGTATAGGTCTCCAGAATATGCATATGAGCGCTATTCCAAAGAGGCCAACCTATGCCATCGCGGTCGTTGCTGTGTGAGGTCCAGAACATGAAGATCTTCTGCGGACAAACCGGCTGGACCAATTCCACCCTGTGAATGACAAGAACATTAAAATATCTTAATCATAAATAATAAATACAACTAGAAATTCTCAACATTAATCAACCTGTCAACAAACCTGAATAACAACCATAGTACCCACAGCAGTTGCCACGTGAGCTGCCCTTGGTGTCGGTGGCTCTCCAATAGGGGTAAGTCTGCATTAAAGCATGGAACCTTATTACAAAAAAATTCAAAACTAAGATAAGTAACCACTACACCAGAAAATTGAGTACGAATTCCAATGAGATAAGTTATAAACTTAAGCTTACCGAGACCATTTATTTGTTAATACGTCATAAGAATGTACATCAGCAGTAGCCCCAGCCAACCCTGCAATTAGATAAATCTTAAACATCATTGATACATAATTAGTTACAGTTCCGTTCTAACTATTGACCAAAAAAGCAGTCAGGCACTATTCTTATTCATTTTACAATAATTAAAATAAGCATTCCCTAAAATTACAATCCTCCAAAAGACATGCCTCACTCATTTAAACAACATAAATCATCTTTCCTCAGCAAGAGTCTCTTTCTCATTTCCAAGTAATGACAAGCAATATTTATCACATTTTCATTTTTTGTTCTCAGGATGATAATTAAAAGGGCAACTTCACTTGAATTTCAACCAAAAATTAGTTAAAGCTACTCTTCAACACAGATAAATATGAAATCCCTCAATATCTTGAACTCCTACGAGCCAATATGAAGAGATAGAAAAGAATTACATCACTTTTTAGAAATTTCAAACTTGAAATCAGTTAAATTCTCTCTCAACAACATCAAACAATTTAAGCTAGAATCTTAGACTATGGTCCTATTTGAGCCCCAATTTTTTTGTGTAGAATACATTTTGAAACAGTAGATTGATGGAGAATATGTGGTTAAAAAATAAGGAAAAGTTTTGAATTTGCATGTAATATTATTTTATTGAAGATGTGTGGTTGAAAAGAAGAGATAGAAAAATATATTTAAGAAATAATGGGGATTAGTAAACATACTCCAATTTTCATCTCTTTATTTTTTTGTAAATATAACTGCTTGAACAAATAAATCAACGTCTCATTTCAACCCCAACTTTACTACAAAATAATTTTACATGCACCTCACAAAAGCAAAAGGCGTGTAACCCAAAATCTAAGAATTCCAGCAAAAGCATCCAAATTTGGGGTCACTCAACCCAATTTCCACAGTAGCTTACCAGAAATGACATTTCAATCAACTCAACATAACTAAATCGCCAATTTAGCAAAAAATAAAAAAATAAATCCTCTTTCCACATTTACAAATATAATTAACTAAATTATATATATCTCAAAAAAAATGAGAAGATTTCAAAAATTGACAGAAACATACGAATCCCAGCACTTCCAGCCGAGGAAGGAGTTCCTGAGGCCCCGGAATTCCCTTCAAGCGCTGTGGCCCCACCAAACAGAATCAATCTCGGCCCAATATATCCCGGACTACCCTCCTCCCCGACTGCCGTGACAGCAGTCAAAGTGTGGCCGCACCGCGGCCCCGGCCCATCCTCTTTCTGCTCAATTATCGCATTCACCAAGCTATAAGTCGGCGCACACCGCGGCCCTACCACCACCGCTCCACCACCACAACTATTACTATTGCTATTAACAGTATTATTATTATTACTCTGCAGAGCAGACAGAGATTGGGAATCGGCAGGCTGGTCCGGCCCGTTGGCTGAATTAGTCTGGACCGATGGATCGTGATCGGACTCACCACTCATAGCCGAATCTACTTCCATTACTAACTTAAAACCCTAATTCCAAACCTCTATAGTAATATCATAGCTCGAATTCTCAACGATTCTTCATTTTCCAAAAGCCCTAGCTTCGATCCCTCAATTTCTACACAATTCGATGCACAGGAACACCGAATTGACGGCCAATCCAAACACGCACTTTCTATCACTAAATCAATTTGCTTTCTCTCTCTACAGATTCAGTATGACTATGATCTCTCTACAGAGGGAAAGAGAGAGATTTTGTATTTTTATTTTTTCCTTTTTAAAGATACGTTTTAATGTGTGTACGGCTGAAGAAACCCCGACAAGTACCGTAGACTGGAGCTCAAACGACGGCGGCACAATGAAATTTTAGTAGTGGCATATCAGTAAATTGAAGTAAGGTACAACTTTTAAAGAATGGTGTACACTATTAAGCGCCCGTTTAAACCCCATAATTCCATATTATAACGAGACCTTGTTGGATCCCTTTTTAAAAATACATTTTTTTTTTTTAACAACACATTTTTTTTATAAAATAATATTACAAACAAATCAAGAAAATTTCTTAATTTTCAATCATACATGTTTTTTCAATCTACTATTCCTAAATGCATTTTATACAACAAAAAAAAAGTGGGGGCTCAAACAAGCCTCGAGAGGAATAGTCATTTTCTGAAGAAAAATGAGTGATTAGGATAAAAGAAAAAAAATTGGATTTACGTGTAATATTATTTTATTGAAAAATTGGTAGTTGATAAGAAAATAGATAATTTAATAGGGAATAATGTGACCAAACGGGAGCTAAAACTTGTACTTGTTTGCCAAAATTTTAAATAATTTTTAAGGACAAATTTTCAGAACAATCATGTTTGGTGCACAATGTTGTTGACAATATTGTTGGCAATATGTTACATGACAAGTTGTCATTTGATAATTTTAAAAATAGTTTATCTTTTTAACTAACATTTTTTTGTCACTTACAAAATTGTCACCAATATTGTAAAATGAACATTGTACAAATAAATTAATCCTTTTCTGAAGGATTATTTCACTTGTACATGGTATTGTCCCCTCAATGGCGAG
This sequence comes from Fraxinus sp. D2006-0159, assembly GCA_903798375.1. Classification (NCBI taxonomy): domain Eukaryota; kingdom Viridiplantae; phylum Streptophyta; class Magnoliopsida; order Lamiales; family Oleaceae; genus Fraxinus; species Fraxinus sp. D2006-0159. Next base: position 25,028 of record CAIGRQ010080661.1, read on the forward strand.
GACGGTAGGAGGCACATGGACAAGTAGTATGGTCCTTTTAAGATAAACTATGCCAAACATGCATAGTTCAACATTTTGACAAGTATAACATGTCAAATTTGTATGTGATGTCAGACGTTTTGAAATAATAAAAGTAAGTGTGTTTCAAAAAAAAATTAAAATCATTTTTAACCACAAATTTTCTTTAAAAAAATCATTTTTATATGCTAAACAAGCTTAGTTCAACATACAAAAACTTATCAATAATGTCAATTCTTTTCTGAAAATGACGAAAGTAAATGTGTTTTACTTTTACTGTTATTAGTTAAATGTAATTGTCATTTTCAACATGTATATCGTGTCGAATTTATTTTGAAATAACAAAAGTAAACGTGTTTTTTTTTCCTTTTTCGGAAGTTTAAAATTCGCTATAATTAATATGTTCTGGTATATTCTATTTGTCGAACAATTCAGTATGGATCAAATATCGATCTTTTATAGAAACAATTTTCTTTTATTTTGAGGTGATGGAAACCATTTAATGGAATTGAAATTGAAGTCGAAGAGACTAGTTCGATTCATTGGTTTCAACTCTTCTTTGTTGGCCTACCTTTTTTCATCATTTTTTATTTTTTTTTTATCGAAAGTAGAAAGATGATGGGATTGGTTGGGGGATGTGGAGATATGTGAAAATGACCTGACCTGACAAACACATATGGGGTTTGGAGGTTGCTTTGGATGGATATTTAAGGTGTGTTTGAGCCACATTATTTTGAAAAAATATATTTTAAAATAGTAGATTGATGAAAAATATGTGATTGAAAAAAAAAAGTTATTGATGCGATAGAAAATATTATTTTATTGAAAAATATGTGGTTGAAAATGAGTAGAAAAATGAAAATGAAAATTTTAATGGATACCAAACACGGGCTTAGTCCATGTTTGGGCAACATTTTATTCAAAATACATTTTTTTTTCTCTCTCTTTTTAATTACACATTTTCAATAAAATAATATTACACAAAAATTTTAAAAAAAATTAATCACACATTTTCAAAAAAATCTATTAAAAAATACATATTTTCCCAAAAATAAGCTTTAATCCCAACAAATATTTAAAAAAATGCACTATTAGTCCCTGGACTTTTAAAGAGAAAAATACTTTTTCGAACGTTTAAGAAAATTATTCATAACCTTTTTATTATAATTCCTCAATCACGAAAATTATCTAAATTTTTATTAAACACTTGTTTGAGTCCCATTTTAAGCAGAAAAAAAATACATTTTTGAATAGTGATTTTTGGAGAATGTGTGATCAAAAATTAAGAAAAAAAAATCAATTTACGTATAATATTATTTTATTGAAAAATGTGTGGTTGAAAATAAATTTTCAAAAAAATGGGATTCAAACAAATATTAAGTATTAAAATAACATGTATTGCCTCACTTTATGGACACTCGTCGAAGTTGTAAACCCAACTTCATAAAATTAAATGTAAATGGTTTAAGTGACAATTTACAATCTAAACCTATTAAAGGTAGAACGTGACTAATTGTAATATTGTAATGAAATATAAAAATCAACTTGCTATTAATGTAATTTCTCCAAGTATTTAGGGCATGTTTGACAAATATTATTGTATAAAAAAAAGTTTTGAATAGTGTTTTTTAGGAAAGTATGTAGTTAAAAAGTAAGAATTTTTTTTGTTATATGTTTATAATATATTTTATGTGAATATGTAGTTGAAAATGGTCACATAACAAATCATAAAAGAGTAATGTTATACATAGTGAAGACTGTCGGTAGTCGTCCTACGTGGCATATACATGGCAGTTTATTATTTGATACATCAATACAGTAGTTTTTTATTACCTTATACATCAAATAACAAATTGATATATATATGACACGTAGGGCGACTACCGACAGTCTTCACTACGAATATCATTACTCATCATAAAATAAATTAATAGTTGTCAAACAAGCTCTTAATATGGTATTCTTAATATACATTTTGTATTTGTGATAATTACATAAAATTAGAATTTCTAAGATCTAATTTCAAAAAATCAGATATAAATTTTATTTATACAAAAATCAAATATTAATAATACCATCAAATTTCATCCCAAACCCTAATTAATTGTCTCTCTCTTTTCTCTCAACGCAAATCAGTCGATGAAGCAACAATGTCATATAGTTGAGAGGACATTGTGAGGGTAATGGATGGCAGCAGAGATGTAAAGCTTCTATTGAGCGTCGATGATGAGAGCGCGATTGATGCATGTGACCTTGTAAGATGCAGACAAAAAGCTTAACAATAAATTGAATATTAGCCAACGAAGCAGCGATGTCGTTGAGGATCTTAAGGCGCTCGGTGCTGGATCTTGGGTTTTGATTGTTGGCTTGGCGGTGGTTATGGAGGATCTCAAGACCTCGGTCATTGTGTAAGGATCTGCGTCTAAAACTCAAGGGTGCTGCAGATCGAGGTTATACGCTCCTCCATTTTTCTCCACGGCCGGCGCGGCAAAGCAGAGGTTTTGATTGTTGGCTTGGTGTTTTGTGGTCGTCGCAGTGGTGGGTGTTGGTTTGTTTGAGATGGTGGTGTTGCTGTGGGAAGGAGACAGTAGTGTTGGCAGAGGTGCAGTTGAAAACAGTGATGAGGTGATGGTCACAAGTGTTGATGATAGTCACAAATTATTTTGTTAATTGTGACCAACAAATTGGCTAATGTCTGACCATTGCAATAGATAAATTGTGATCAATAATAATGTGTAACCTAAAAATTTGTTAATTTTTGACCAATAATTTGATAATTTGTGATCGCGTAATAAGTTGTAATTTATAAAAGTTATGATTTATGACCAATAAATAAATTGTGACCTCTAAGTTTTTAACCATGTGATCGATGAACAAATTCTAACATGTAAATTTTTTGATTTGTAATCGTGAAATGATTTGTAACCTATAAAAAATTTTATTTGTGACCGATAAATAATTTGTGATCAATTATTTCGATAATTGTGACATTGATATATTTAAAATTTATAAAATATAGTTTTAATTAATTATTTCACAAATAGAATTTAGTTAATATTTGATTTGCAATGTTTTAAACCTTATTTCTTAGTTTTGAAATATGAAATTTTTGCGGACTAGTGATATGCTGTTTTTTCGATAATTTGAATAAATCATTATTTTAGCCTTGAGTAACAAATTCCTTTTCTTTCATTCCACTCTATTTTTATCGCATCTAAATGTAACATTTGTAATTATGACACATTGTACTATCACTTGAAATATTATTAGTGAAATAAAAAAAAAATTCGTGAGTACATTATTCTTATCATCCATTTGACCAAAAACAAATCTTGTTGCACTACACTTAGGACATCTCCAATGGAGACCCCTTTACACCAAAATATACCAAATTTCGGTGCAAAGGGGTCTTCAATGCTACACTATTCACTTTGCACCATTTTTCCAAATGGTGCAAAGTCCAATATACCCTTTCTTTTACTTTGGAAAAATTAGTTTTCGAGGGTATTTGTGTCCTTTTTATTATATAATTTTTAACACAATTATTTTTATTTGCATTTAAATTAAATTTGA
>CAIGRQ010080708.1:0-15412 GCA_903798375.1 Fraxinus sp. D2006-0159
ATTGGCTTATGTAGTTCTTGCATTGTAGATGAGCATGAAACTTCCTAGGAGACATGGCTGGCTATGGAGCTCTTACTGGATTCCGAAGTTTGATGTACATGGATGACGACCTGTAGGATTATATTGTAGACTCCAGTTGTATTATATTTTAGGGATCCTATATGACTTTTGAAAATGGTAAGCAAATACTTCTACAACCTCAGGATAAATATGTTGGACTAAGGTTATATGATCTTTAGTTTCGGATATACTTTCGGAGATGCCTTCATTTCATTAACACAAAAAAAGTGTGGGTGAATTTAGATGTCTAGGTCAAGTCATCAATTGTATTCCTACACTGGTTAATAGATTGTTATCTGGGAGTGACACACGTGAGATATTGATGTATCAAAAAAAGCCATGGCAAGGGACCGGATAGTAATCTGTAGTCCTACTTTTGTTATGATGAATTAGTAAAATTTTATTTGGGTTACGTGCGAAATCAACATAAATATGATGAATTATGTTGTTAATACACAATTGTTCTAAATACATCTATACAAAGCATGATTAAATGCCGGATGAGAAGAGTAGCGCAACCTTGAGTAGATGAGCAAATGAACAAATTTATACAAAATAAACAATGAAATGTTATTATTAATAAATTTCCAAATGAGCAGCCTAAGTAAACTAATGGTTGAGGATTCTCGAAAGCAAGATCATCTTGGTTAACTAGGGCGTTAACCTGAAAGGGTACACTTGTTTTGAAGGGATGGGGAGTATCACCAAGAGCATCAACTGCCTTAGTAGTAGTAGCAACCTTGCTGTGAGGAATAATGGATGGTCCGCAAGTTGAGTAGGTTCGACGAAAGTGAACAGATTATCTGAAGCCCCATAAGCTAGTGAAGTGTTCTCCAGAGATAAGGTGTCTTTGACTTCCCCTTCACGAGCCTCTAGAAAAATTATGTTCGACTTGAGGTGAAAACTCCTAAAAATATTAAGAACCTCATTATCCCTTTTTGTATAGCTTCCTCATCAAGCTTCGCTTCATTAGCCTCGAAAATGCTAGACTCCACAATAGCCAATTTTGTCTCAGCATTCTTCAGCTGGTTGCGAAGTATGGCTGATTCATTCCTCGCCTTATCTTGTCCTGGGAAATGGCATAATGATCGGCCGCACTAATTGTATATCTTATATGAGGCAAAAAAATCTCACAATCAGTCTTGGCAACATAAGTCGCATGCTTTTCTTAGCCAACTCCAAATCCTTGGAGACCTTCTTAACATCTTATATCAAAGAAGCTTCCTTTGTAACAAAAACCCCATCGCCTTTGCTCATTTACATGTATTTCTTTCTCTCATTTTTCAGCTTTCCCAATTATTTCTGAAGAGTTTCGTACCTCTTCTCCAAGGAAACAAATTTATTTTCCTGTTCATCGGCTTGGAAAACACAAATTTCACTCCATCTACTGGTCTGGTGAAGTACAACAACTTGTGAGAAATAATCATCGATCAAATTCTCCTTTCCTTAGGAAAGGTTCCTCTGCAAATTTTTTTTTTTCAAACAGAGTTAAAATGTAAATAAGTAGATCTAAAATCATTTGAAACAAAAGTGGGAAGTGTTGATAAGGCTCTCAAATCTAATTCCTCGCTGAAGTGAGGGAAAATTGAAGATTTAGGGTCCGTAAATGGTACAGACCTACCCGACATTTTTTTTCCTTAAGAAGGGTCCCTTACAGTGGAGGAGGAGACCTAAATTCCAAGGGCAAAGCCCCAGAAGGTGTTTTATGTAGATTAAAATAAGATTTTAAGTGGATTGTAATAGCAATATTTGAAATGTGTGGTTGAAAAGATGTGAGACCCATGAAAGATGTGGTTGATATTGATTGTTTGACTTTGACTTAGATTAAAATCAAATTAAAATCTGGCCCAAACATGCCCCTAGAGTTGAAGCAACAGTAGATTGTGAACCACCAGCCACTTGAGAGGGTAGAAGTCGCCCGGTCACACATTCACTCACGTGCGAAGATATATTCTTGGCTTCCTTAAAACCTTTGAAAGCCAAATCCTAGGAAGCGTTTAGGAGCCGCATTAAAATCAAACTGCACCTCGAAAGAAAGAAAGATCAAGTATATAAACAAATACAAAGAAACAAAGAAATTGGAACATAACTAGTCCGTGGTAGTTTGGAAATTTAATTACCAAATTGGTCACTGAACTTTACGTAAGGTTTTTTGAAGGTTACTTCTTCGTTAATCATGAATAATTGTTTATATTAGTGTAGGTAGTCTGAAAGCTTAAAAAGTGTCTCAGTTAGTCATTGAACTTTACAAATGTAATCCCATCCACTACTCAGTGACTACCGGGAAATTTTTTATAAAGTTCAATGACTAAAGAATAGTTCAGTGACACTCTGGAAACCTTACGGAAAGCTCAATGACCAATCAATCAATTAACCAATCATTATGTCTTTTTTTTTCCTTATTTATTTTTTGTGTACTCCCACCCCACAATTTTATTCTCTCTAATATTGCCAAAGTTAAAAAAAGCCTTTTATCTCGAGGATAATCGAGAATGTTGTCTATTGATCTCTCTAAGATCAAATAGGCTATAAATGACAGTTTTACGAGCTGCTTCAACTGTGACCATCTTTCGATTAGGACATACTTGAATAAAAATAAAAATAAATTAGATTCTTAGCTAAAGATGTGTTTGAACTTCAAAGTTGAATATTATAAAGTGATGAATGCTAAAGGGTTCTCTTCTGAAATAGTTGATTGCATGGACCACATTCTTGTCTCTTTGATCTCAGAGAGGTTAGTAGACAATCTTGTCGATTACCTCTAGGATAACGCTATTCTTTTTTCTAAATTTGACCATGTTAGAGAGAATAAAATTGTAGGGTCGAAGTACAGAAAAAAGATTAAAAAAATTATAAAGATTGATAAATTGCTTGATTGGTCATTGCATTTTGCATAAAGTTTCCAGGGGATAACTAAATTTCAAAAGTTTTCTCATTAGTCAGTAAAATTTACAAATATAATCACCTTTATTATCGAGAACTTCAAAAGTTTCCTTATTAGTCACTGGACTTTACAATATATAATCTCATCCATCGCTCAATTATTAATGGGAAAACTTTTGAAATTCAGTGACTATCTGAAAACCTTAGATGGTATCTTGCACCAGCATGTCTTTTTGGTCGACTTTAGTAGGTAACTTTTATTCGTGCTCACTGTCTAACTTCAATTGAGAGGGAAGTAGTGATAATAGCATATTTATTACGTTTTCCACCCCATTAATATTTGCGTTTCTATGATTATTTGACACCTAAATGAACTAAGTACTTCTATATCTTGGTTTAGGTTGCAAATGGATGAAAACGGTGGGAAATGGAACAAACAAGTGAAAAATGATCAAAATGAAAGAAAGTGAAACTTTAGGGACTGAAGAGCAAACTCTAAACCTGTTTCTAACCTTGTGATGAAGATTCAAGAGTGTTAGAGGTCAACTGGATGAAGAAATGAGTCAAATGGATGAAATATAGTCAAGACATTATCACGTATCAACTTTCAAACTGAAAAGTTTTACACCGATTTTCAGCCTCATATTGAAACCAGTTTATTATATGGGAAAAGATCGAATTTGAAGATAGTCTCTGAAGAAAAGTTGTAGCCCTTTGAGTTATCTTTTCAACTCAACTTGAATCGTCTCAATCGAACATCGATATTGAAAGATATGATCAAAATACTGAAAGCTGTCCAGCTGTGTAGGTCGGGCGGCTGCCCCGAACCTAAACTTCAAATACAGAAACCTTTTTTTTTGCCTGGGTGGCTGCCCCATTTTCTACTGGGTGCTCGCCCAGGCTAAATCACGAAATATTTCCATTTTCCTAATTTATGTCAAAGTCTAATGGAAACAACATCTCTCTCAACTATTAAACCCTAAAAACGTCCAAGAAAGTCAGAGAACGCCCCCATACACCATTATTTGCCCTTTTGAGTCAAGAACCTCATGGAGAACTAAATTCATTAGTGACGCTTGGAAGGAACTCGATTGGTTTTGGCGAATTCATCGTTCCGTCACTTATGTAATGTGTTTTTATTGATTAAACAATTCTAAAATTTAGATTTCCCTTCAATTATTTTGTTTTGAAATTGGCCTATCCTTTATTAAATTCATTATGGATCTAGTCTCGCTTTTTCCTTTGTTTTATTGAAATAATTGTTGAGTTTCAATTTCTATTGTTTCATTGGTGTGATTTAATTACTGCTATATGTTGATATATATAGTCTCTCTTTGGATATAATTTCAAAATGAATGATATGAAATTATGCTATAGAGAATCTAAGTTTTGGAATTACCATAGAATTTATCGAGTATTGTATGCCAAAATTTTTTATTAGAGTATTAGGATAAAGATCCTCTAATTGAGTAGTATGAATGTGTGATTTACGTTGATTGATCCAAACCAATAGAGGAAATTCCGACGNCTGCTATATGTTGATATATATAGTCTCTCTTTGGATATAATTTCAAAATGAATGATATGAAATTATGCTATAGAGAATCTAAGTTTTGGAATTACCATAGAATTTATCGAGTATTGTATGCCAAAATTTTTTATTAGAGTATTAGGATAAAGATCCTCTAATTGAGTAGTATGAATGTGTGATTTACGTTGATTGATCCAAACCAATAGAGGAAATTCCGACGCTTCATTATTTTGATATTGATATTTGAATCCAATTTAATTCGATAAACAATTAAATTCACACAATTTACAAGAAGAACCCCAAGACTTGATCCTTTGAGTTAAATTCCTATCTCCCTGTGGAATCGACACCCCCAAAACTGTGCTACAACTAACGTNCCAATCGAGGAAATTCCGACGCTTCATTATTTTGATATTGATATTTGAATCCAATTTAATTCGATAAACAATTAAATTCACACAATTTACAAGAAGAACCCCAAGACTTGATCCTTTGAGTTAAATTCCTATCTCCCTGTGGAATCGACACCCCCAAAACTGTGCTACAACTAACGTGTTATACTTTGGGCATAATCAGGTAGTGTGAATGGAGATGGAGGAGGACCCACTAGCTTCGGTTTGGAAGATTGGACTGGAGTTTTTTTTTCTAATTGTTTGACTATTTTTGGAGATGATTCAGGAAATGCAGTTTCTGCAGAGCCTTCACACCCATTGCCCATTTGAGTTTTTAATACATAATGTCATGGGTGTTTGCAGTTCGAAATCTACAATGCCAAAGTGAAGATGAGCAAATGTAGGTAGATGTGGACTTGGGAAAGAAGAGAGTGGCGGCATAGTCTCTGCCGTTGATGAGGAGAAATGAAGATGAAGATGAAGATGATAAGGAGTGGGGTGGGGTGGGGGCAAATTTTTTTTTTTTTTTTTTAGTTTAATTATGATTAAATTTGGAAAAATGTAAATATACTATTTTACCCTTTACAATTTGATCAAGAATGGTCAAAGTCCACATTTTTTTGTCGACTTTCGTTGTGTATTTATCCTTGTGTTGCAACAAAATGAAAGATTTGGGGCAGCTGTTGCAATTATCCCTTGATTTAATGAACCGTAAATTTGCATGAACATGAATGATGAGCCCCCACTCTCACTTCGATTTCTAAAAAGGATTATTCTACATGTACTTAAACCCTTACTACATGGATGACAAAAACGCCAAGTGGCGCCCCGGCACCGCCACTTGGCGTTTTTGTCATCCATGTAATAAGGGTTTAAGTAACTCTAGCATTTCCCAAAAAAAATGGCCCGGCACCCCTCCAATAGGGGGGCGCCACTTGGCGTTTTTGTCATCCATGTAATAAGGGTTTAAGTAACTCTAGCATTTTCCAAAAAAAATGATCTGAGATTTTACCTTTTCTTTAACTTTCTACAATTCTTTCCAGATATCTGACTGGATAACAAATATACTAATTAAGCATAAAAAAATGACAAAATATCCTCTCTACCGTAGCAGTATCAACGGAAAGAATCAATGACAATGTCAAAATCTTGTATACTAACGGGTATACTTCATATTTCTTTTTTGTCACAACCAACTTTTGTATTTGGATTGGTAGGGTTTAAGTTTTTTATGCATTTGAAGACAAAATGGTAAATACAAAAAATAAAATTTTAAATAAAAAAAATTGTCAAAAAATTGGGGAGATCGTTTCACCAATTCAATTCAAAATTATGACAATCTGGTTCTCACCCTAGTAATTCTTATTTTATACAATGTTTTCCTAGCTAATTTCAATTATTAAATTGGTTTTCATTTAGCCATTCAAAAAAGCACATTCAATGGTACGTAGATTAGATTTACAAGCAAGCATATTCTCTGAACCAAGAATGACAAACTCTCTTTCTATTAAATACCACAAAAATAAAAATAAAATTAAAATAAAAAAAAAAATTTGTCCTCTGAACCAATAATGACAAACTCTCTTTCTATTAAATACCACAAAAATAAAAATAAAATTTAAATTTAAAAAAAAAATTGTCAAATTTTTTTTTTTTTTGGGGGGGGGGGGGGGGGTCCGGGTCCCCTCCTTCCGCCCCTGGTTATGAATGGTAAAAAGTAAATTTCCTTAATGGCCATTGAGAATTATAATAACCAAGAATATATTCATTGTGCATTAAATATACAGGCAATGAATTGTAGTCCACCAGCAGGTACCTGACTTTCTTCCACAATTGCTCCACTTTCCTTCCTTTTAACGAAGAACCCGTCTTCTGATTCTCTTTTCATCCGTAAAAAGCTTGCATTTCCTCACAATTTCCTTGATTTCTATCCATTTTCTGAGCAACCCATTAAACATAATATAAGTTTAAAATTGTCATATTAATACTGGATATCTAGAATTCACATGAAACGTATGGAAATCATAATATATTGCAGCTTTGCATTTACATTTTATATATGTAAAGCAATTAAAGAAATGCACACTTGAAATGGAAGGCCTTGTTTGAGCTCCATTATCCTAAAATTCATTTTTACTCAAAGTGATTTTCAACCATTCATTCTCTTTTCATCCGTAAAAAGCTTGCATTTCCTCACAATTTCCTTGATTTCTATCCATTTTCTGACCAACCCATTAAACATAATATAAGTTTAAAATTGTCATATTAATACTGAATATCTAGAATTCACATGAAACGTATGGAAATCATAATATATTGAAGCTAAAATCAAAGATTGACATGTTCTCCAGGTTATATATATATCATACGGTAAAGTATATGTTTCAATCCAATATAAAATCACAAGTGTCAGATTCAACAGCCCCACTCGAGGTTTTTTCGGATTTAGCCCGAGAATTTTTGCCATCCCTAAATGCGATTTGCATGCCAGTTGGTTTCACTCCTTTTATATAGGTTAGAAAACGAAAGTACAATAGTTAATTGATAGTCGCGAATCATAGTAATAACTTTTTTTTAGGACAATACATTAGGTAACTGGTTGGCGTGAATAATGAATTTTTTTTAGGAGATTGATTGGCATCAATCACGATAAAGTCTTTAATATTTATGTTTAACTACTGTACATTCCACCTTAATTGCTTATTTAAAAATAAGTCCAATTTAATTAGATATGTTGTATGAAGGAGTAATAATTATGTCTGAACAAAATTTTCGAATCGAACCGAACAGTTCTTCTTAAGTTAAATACACAAACGCGTATCTAAATCGAGAATCGACGGACTCAGTTGGGTTCGATTCTCGGTTCTAGACGAATAATTGAATAAGAACCGAATCTTCCTAATTATTTTAATTTTTTATTTTAAATAAGTGAAATTATTTTATTTTAAATAAATTGCTAACTAATTAATTTAGTTCAAACCTAAAATATGATTTTACTATTTTTAACTTCAAGCCAAGCCCAACGTAATCCAATTGACCTAAGTTTTACCCAAATCTCTTATTCTATCGTAGTGTTCTTTCTACTGTTCGATTATTGTGAACTAGCCATCTTTCTCTTCTTGTGATTTTAACAGTCAAATTTATGAAGAATTCAATAAAGAGAGGAGCAAAAAATATCACTATATTAGACTACGTATTTTATAAGAGTTAAGATTGAATATTCCATAGTCGAATAAATGTAGCGTTATTATAATATAAAAAAATTAATTATTGTACGGAATCCCGGATCCGAATAGAACCGAATGGAACCAACTCGAACGATTCCATGATTAAATTTAGACTCGACATTCTATTTACTAAATACCCGAAAATTTCAGGTTTGATTCGGTTCTCTTTAAAACCGAACCTAATTGGATCATGCTCAACTCTAGTAATAATGGAACATCTCATAATCAAATAATTTATCATTTTAGACATCAATTCTCTCGTTCTCAACCACCAAATATATCTATGAATAAAGATATCATCTCTCTCTCTCACACACACACACAGCAAAGAGTGCTTGCTCTCTCTATATATACAGACATATGTCTGGATATAGATACATACTATAATTGAAGAAAAGAAAAATGGCAGGCGAAAAGCAACAAAAACATTTTGTTCTAGTACATGGTGCATGCCATGGAGCTTGGTGCTGGTACATACTACAAATGCTGCTGGAGGCTGAGGGCCACCAGGTCACGGCGATTGATCTTGGAGCCTCCGGCATCAACCCAAAAAGACTAGATGAACTTCGAACATTTTCCGACTACACAATGCCGTTGTTCGAGGTCATGGAGTCGATTCCACCAGACGAAAAGGTAGTTCTCGTTGGGCACAGTCTTGGTGGCATGAACATGGCGTTTGCAATGGAGAAATACCCTCAAAAGATTTCTGTTGCTGTTTTTATTGCGGCTGTGATGCCTGATACTGTTCGTCCGCCAATCTATTTTTTGGAAAAGGTAAAACTGTGTCCGAACTTAGAAATAGCTTATTATCCTAGTCCCTAGAATTGAAATTACTTGCTTCGCAGGTGTTCGAAGGAATCTCGAAGGAAGGTATTATGGACAATCAATTCATACCGTATGGTAGACCCGAAGATCATCTCGTATCAATGCTCTTTGGCCCCCAGTTCACATCATCCAAACTATATCAACTCTGCCCTCCTGAGGTAAAAAAAATAATAATAATAAAAATAAAATAAAATTGTTGTGGAACCAACTGTAATAAAATACCAAAAAATGATTTAAAAATAGGTGAAGATTTTTTTATTTTTTTTTATCAAACATGACGATAAAAACAGTGCATTAAATGCCTGAAATAAAAATCCAGAAATTAAGTTTAATTACCAATTTACAACAAAGGAAAAGTTGAGTAATCAAAGTGCAGCACTTCTATATGTTGAGTGACGGATAAATGTTTTCAATCCATTATGGTAGGATGTGGTGTTAGCAAAAGGGTTGATGAGGCCAATCTCTAACTTCTGGGATGATTTGTCAAAGAAGAGTGCATTTTCTAACGAAAGATATGGATCTGTAAAGCGCGCTTACATCATACCCGACGAGGATAAAACCTTAAAAGTAGAGTTCCAACGTTGGCTAATTGAAATCTCTGGAGCAACAATAGTGAAAGAGATAAAAGATGCTGACCACATGGCAATGATCTCAAAGCCCCACGAACTTTGCCAGCATTTAATGGATATAGCTTGGGATGGCAAAAACCATCGTCATCGGCACCCTACCAAGGATTTTATCGTCTCGTTCCCACCTCAATCACTGCTTAAGGCAGGGTGGAGCAAGGCAGGAGGAGAGGAGGCAATCTTCTATCATATTTACTACCTCTTTTTTATATTATTTTTATTTTTACTTTTAATTTTATTTAAATTCTAGGGTGATTTGAGTATTGGGCTTGGGTAATCGGTTATGTTGTGTTAAATGTTATGCTAAACTAATTTTGAATGAGTCACATATCCATCCCCATCCCCAATTTGACACCCCCTGGATACAACAAGCAATTTAAGCTTTGCCTTGTAATAAGTGTTTAGGCCTATAAAGCCTCCAGTTGTAAGTTTGTTTGTCGTGGGCTAGTTCAGTTCAATTGTGTCTTGTCTATTTAACTTATTTTGCTTTGTCGAAAAAGTTCCATTTGAATAAAAATTCTGGAAATACTATGCTTTTTTAAAAATATCAAAAATACTATATATTATGATATAAATTATGAAACCTAGAGAGATTATTTGGGTAACGCAAGATTATGACAGTGAAATGAATACAACATGAGATACTATCCTATGTTCTAATTGGATTCTGAATACTACATATAACCGTAATGTAATGTTGATTCTGTGATGTATGCTTTGTTGGAAAAAAAAAATAAATTGAAGGACTGACTTTAACATAAATTTTGAATGGGATCCGTTTGTTTATTTTGGAACATCATGATTAATTTTTATGTTCTCCATGTTGAGAACATTGAAATCATAAATTTACTCGCCAAAAATGATGTTTGGGTGAATGAAAAATTGAAACTCAAAGTGATGAATTGAAAGAAGTTTTATGTTGAAGGGAAACTAGTTAAAATTATCCCACATAAGAAAATTGATAAAGACAATGACCACTTTAAATATGATTAAACTTTAGAAGGATGTAATTATGTGTATTATAGATGTTCTCTCCACATGCGCGTGTAGGAGGTGCAAATCACGGATCGAAAAATGTTTCGAACCTTTGAACTTGTATGCGGGTGCGACCCGCGTACATGAATGTCGGATCGTCACGGTTAAGGCGGGACAAGATGCGGCAATCACTTGTCCAACCGGTATTTGTTTATGGTATATGTTCGGCCGGTATGCGTCCATACAATTAGTTAGTTGCACTATCGGTATGTGTTTTGTTCATGCAGTAAGTTGGTTATACTGTCGGTATGCGTTCTGTTCATATAGTAAGTGTACAGTCGGTATGTGTCCATCCGATATTTATTCACTATAATTTTGTAATAAAAAGACGCTTGATCAATGATCGATCATTACATAGCTTAATGACTTCGAGCAACTACAATGAAATCATGTGAAACTACCGAAATTTGAGATAGTAGGAGGAAATGAGCTCGACTAATAAAATAGTGAGTTTACTTAATTAAGTAAATGGAATTTGTTCTATGGAGATTTTTAATTGAATTGGAGAAGCTCGGAATGATACACACATTAATTATTTTCATGGCTTTGTGTCATAAATCAATGTAGAGAATTAATGTAAAATTGTGAGTTCGAGCTTTTTCTTATCGTTTTACTCTAAAAATTGACTTGGTCAACTAGTTTGTTTGAAATCCGAAATCAATTTTTGCGCCTTCAGGAAATTTTCAGTATTTTTCTGGAATTTTTATAGGGTTTTATCAAATATTATCATTAAACTATAATTATTATTATAAATATATAAAAACTAATATTGCAATTCTTACCCAATAGTAAAAATACCACTAATTTTTTTCTAAATTGCGCCCAATGCCCCTGTATAAAATTACAAATATGGTACATAAGACTTGCATTTTTCTTCCTTCCTTGCATGACTCCAAGCTAGCTGCTTGTTAAGCCACTGTATTGTTTTGATTGATTGATTTATTTTTATTTAATTAAAGACATTCACACATCCTTAGTGACTTTTTAAGCTCCATCAAAGAAGTGTGATGTGAGTTCAGATTTCCCAACCATGTATATATAATAAAAAAAGCTAGAATATAGTGAAGGGACATAAATCTAACCTCGTGAGAGTAGGGGAGTCAATTTCGCTCACCTACTCGGGACGGCCTGGAAAAGCCCGAGCCTTGGCGAACTCGTGTCACGGGCTATTTTTGGCCCGTGACGAGCTGGACCTAAAAAAATAATAATTAAATAATTAAACCATTTACAGGCAGCTACCTATTGCTTGCTTTGCAAGATGATATTTTTAAAAAATTAAAAAACAAAACCATTTGCAGCTAGCTACCTGCAAATATTTAAAAAAAAAATATTAGCAAGCAACTGCTTGATATTTTTTAAAACAAAAAAAAAATAAATAAATAAATCGTGAGCCGACTTAGCTCAACAAGGCCCAAGCCTAAAGTTCGGGTCGAGCTTAATCTTTTTGGCCGAGAAAAGCTCTGCTCGTTTCAAATCTGAAATTACGAGGTTCAACCCAAATTACACATAGAGGGAGGTGAATATGTGATTATGCAGAATTAATAATTAATAATTAACTAACAACAAACCACTATTAATTATCTTTAGATAATCAGTCAAATCAACTTTCCTAAGTTGAATTGTTGCAATTATATGAAAGCAATAAATAAACAAATAGAATGATCACGAAGAACCCCACTATAAACGAATTATGAACTTACAGTCTGCCAGACTTGACTACCCCTAGCACTTTCTGACATCCTGACTGCAATTCCCACATCCCTTGTAATTTCAACGCCAAGAACAAATCAAAACAAAAAGGTTGAAAGCTTCTTTGATGAAGGGGATATAGAGCAGTACGTATTTTCTCAATGATCAAACTTCGAAAAACCGTTCAGAGGCTTGATGGTATTTATAATTTAGGTTTATGATTGAATGGATCGGACAAAAATCCTTAAAAACGCGAATTAAAATTTTTCGGAAAACTTTGTCGTTTGACCAAAAGTTAGGCGACAGGCAAGCGACATCATGTCACTCGAGCTAAGGCAAGAGACATACGAACGACAATGTTTTTGTTTTTGTCGCTCGAGCAAAGTCATATCGATAGTCTAGCAAAATTGCGGCGTCATTTTTTTTCCTTTTTCTATTTTCGAACCCTAGACCTAACACAACTCAATTAACAGTATTTATAACTTACTCATTGACTTTTACATCACATTAATTATAGTCCTTTTTGTTCAAATATTTGTCAATTACATTAAAAACCTAACATGATCATAAAAAACTCGAACCATTTTTACTCGAGTCGAGCTGGAGCCTCAAGTTTCAACTCATGAGCCACTCGACTCGGTTCGTTGACATCACTACCTAAAAGCAACAGATGAGAAAGTATTACTTCCATATAATGAAAATTAAAACAAATAAAATCTAGACTATGAAGTTCTGAAGTTAGGCAATCTATGTATGTTAATCTGCACAAATGCTCGAATCTGATGTGGAAGGTAAAGTGGTCCATATTCTTGACAGTGGCACTGTTCCCAACCATTTGAAGTTAAAGTGTCTGCAACTTGGTTTCTCTCATAGTAAATGTGTGAAATAGTGTCCTGCTCAAAGGAGATGATGTGTTTGATTTTTCTTAGTATGTCATGAATCGTCTATAGTCCTCCACCTTTGGTAATGCAATGAATGGTCGCAGTTGTGTCCATCTCAATTCAAATGTCTGCGATACCAAGCCTTCTGGCAAGAAAACCCCGTTCAGTATAGCTCCAGTATTAGCCTCGCCAAGTCTCGAGAAGATCTTTGAGGTGGAGTGTGATGCTAGTGGTGTAGGTATTGGGGTTATGCTTTTTTTCCCAAGAAAAGCGACATGTGGCTTTCTTTTTCGAAAATTTAAGCGATACTAGGCAGAAGGGGAGTACTTATGAGCATGAATTCTGTGCAGTGGTAAGGACTTTGAAGCAATAGGAACACTAACTCATATAGAATGAGTTTGTGTTGTTCACTATTTACCAAGCCCTAAAGTTTATTCATAGACAGAAACATATCAGCAAAATGCATGCAAGGTGGGTGACTTTCCTCTAGAAATTTCTTTTTTTGATTAAACATAAATCTGGGAGTTCGAATAGAGTTGCTGATGCTCTTAGCCAGAGACTCTCGTTGCCAGTCACACTGACACATAAAATTGTTGAATTTGAGTGCCTATAGAACTATATACAGATGATCCTGACTTAAAGGAGATTTGGAACAAGTGTGTGAATCTTAAAGCAGTGACAAATTTCTATATCAGTGATGGATATTTGTTCTCAAGTACAACTAGCTTTGCATTCCCATTTCATCTATGCGTGAAAAGTTGATTCGGGATCTGAATGGTCGAGGTCTAAGCGGACAATTGGGAGTGACAAGACAATAGTCAATTTGAAAGCTAGATATTATTGGCTACAATTGGAGCGAGGTGTTGGAGATATAGTCAGAAAATGTTATACTTGTCAGGTGTCAAATAGTCTAGTGTAGAATATCGGGTTGTACATGTCACTTCCTATCCCTCAGGGCATATGACTAGATCTTGCTATGGATTTCGTTTTAGGATTACCTCGTACTTAATGGGGTGTAGATTTTGTTTTTGTGGTGGTTGACAAGTTTTCCAAGATGGCTTACTTAATAACTTGTCGAAAGACCTCAGATGTATCAAATATGGCCAAATGATTTTTCAAAGAGGTTGTTCAATTACATGGAGTTCCCAAGTCTTTCACATCGGATTGGGATACAAAGTTCGTGGGACACTTTTAGATTACATTGTGGAAGTTGTTTGGGACAAGTATAAATCGAAGTAGCACTGCCCAATGCCTATCCCCAGACTGATGGGCAGATCGAAGTCAGTAATTGTACCCTTGAAAATATGGTTCGAAGTGTTTGTGGAGATAAGCCCAAATAGTGGGAACTTGCACTACTTATGTCGAGTTCACATACAACTGAAAGCCCAAGATTGGCTAACCAAGAGGGGGGTGAATTGGTTATTAAATCTTTTTCGTTAAATATACAAGATTTTAAACTAGTGAACATACAAATGATATAGAATTAAACTAAGCACAAGTGGGCACGTAAATGGAACAATATAAACTTATACAAAGTAAAAACGTTAAGTAAAAGAGTTAAAGAATGCAAACGATGTGATATGCAGGTTCGATCCAACGCAATAATCTACGACCTCCGTTACCAAGCTCTCAAGCACGAGCAAGGCCTTTTTCATTATCTTGATTGACTTATGGTGCAATCCAACCATTTACAACGCTTCCGGTAACTTACAACCAAGGAGCACCATCCTTTTACAAAGTTGACCTTTTCGAGACCTCAAGACGACCCACGAATCAAAATGAATTTACAAGTGAAATATTCTCTTCTTATTGAATGATAGATTCAACGTTGATAACAAGAAGAGAAGAGACAAACACTTTAATAGATAACAATGAGTATAACTCAAAGTGTTGAATTGAAAAACTTCTTGAAGAACTAAAGATTTTCACAAAGTTAATCACTCAAAATTTTTTTTCAAGATTTAAATGCTTTTAATATTCTTAAGGATAGAGAATGAGGTAGTTGTGATGAATAAAAATCTCTTTTGAATGCTCAAGAAAAGTTATTGCAAGTGGGGAAATAATGAGGTATTTATAGTACTCAAGTGATCAAAAACTCTGCCATACCGGACGCACCTTAGCGGATGATCAAATATTCGTTATTTTTGTCATAAAATTAGAACGTTGGAAATTTGACCGTTGGAGCCAAATTTGGCCAACTTTTAGCTCGGAACGTCCTCATTTCTTGTTTTTATCAAGTGTAGGTATTCGAGGGACGTTTTAA
>CAIGRQ010080773.1:0-13991 GCA_903798375.1 Fraxinus sp. D2006-0159
TTCTTGATGTACATAATATATGTACATAGGAATGTCCATAATATATTATGTAAACCAAGCATATCCCTATTTCGTATGGTTAAGGGATGAAATTAGGTATTGACTAAATATAAAAATAATAATCAACAGAAAAAGATTGTGAATTACTTCTATTAAAAATGTTAACCTTCTAAAATAAAACTTCAAATCTCATTAATTATATTATTAGTTATTGAACTCATATGAACAATTTCATCCATCTAAAATTCAAATGAACATTCAAATTCCAATACTGATGTGCTCAAAAAGAGCCACCGGCTTTAGGAGTAAAAGCGGTCCGGTTTGGGCGGTTTGTGCCATATTTTCAATTCAAACCATTTCAAACGGTTTGAAATTTTTTCAAACCAAACCAAACCATTTTATTTTTCGAACCAAACCAAACCAGACCATAATTTGCGGGTTGGTTCGGTTTTAATCCGCGATTTACCTATCTACGTTATAATAATATGTTTAAAATAAGTTAACATATAAGTTTAAACGAGAACTAATAATTTTAAATATTTACATTCATATTTTCCACGAAATCCGTGAATAAATTATTTTCAAAGTTGGTTGCTAAAAGATGTTAATAGAACAAATATATCTTTCTTCTTTTTTATTTACCTTTTTTTTGTTCGTCTTTTATATTGTCATATGGTGGTTGATAAAGATAGAGTCACATTCTGCTATAATAGTTTGGTTAAAACTCATTTCATCCTACTAGTAAGATGAAAAGCAAGGACTGAACATGATATGTTTAAATGTACAAAGAATGATATAGTTCAGATTTATTGGAAATTGACAAATCTTATTCTCTAGCGATTTTACTAAAATAGAATGTAGTAGTACTAGTTAGGGAACTTTAACATTTTCACGCAATCAATGCACTATATCCTTCGTTTTTTCTAAACGACAAACAGTTCATTAGTCACCTAGGTACACAAATAGTCATTTTTTAAATCTAAATCACAACTCACAAGTATATAATAAGTTAAACACAACTAAAAAAAGAAAGAATAATGAAAAAAATGACTTGAATGAGAATATAAGACTTATCAAGAGAGAAATTGTGATTCGAGTAGAATTTAGTCGACTAACAATTAAAAGGTGACTAACGATTTGCAATTGGGAATCGCATATTGTTTAGCAGTCAGTGGCAAGCAAGCGTCAAACGTTTGAGAAATGAAAGTTTATGTAGCTTTTAAAGTTGTGAGCGTGATTTGTTGTCCTATTTTTGTTGTATTATGCTTTGGATTGTTGAAAATAAATGTTTTTTTTTCATATGATGTTGGATTAATTTTAGTTTAGGTTATATATCGGGTCATGACGTGTGTTGTGGACTTATAAAACTATCGGTCAATAATGATGAACTTAATTTACTTTATATGATTATTTTAATGGGTTGGTTGTAATTTGTAAATTGGTATTTTTTTTTAAAAAAAAAAAAGTGAAAACTTTAAAATTTGTATGTTTATAAATTTATTTTTTTAATTAAAAAAAATTAAAAAACAGTTTGTTTCGATTTTATGCGGTTTTTGAAGATTGAAACCTAAACCAAACCATTTTGAAAAAGTTTGGTTCGGTTTGAAGGAAAAAAAATCGCATGTCCACGTGGACCCGAAGCAACGGCTTCAAACTAACGATTTTGGTTCGATTTGCGGTTTTGCCATTTTTTTGTGCAGCCCTAATCGGCTTGTGAGAGAATACTCAAATGACCCCTTTTTGATTGTTATTATTTTTAGAAAATAGAGTGTTGAATAGTGATGTTTTTGGAGAATATGTTGTTAAAAAGTATGAAGTTTTTTTTAATTTACTTGTAAAATAATATTTTATTATGTAAATATGTGATTGAAAATAAATATAAGAATTAAACAGTTTTTGAAATAATTGATTGGGGTTCATAGGAAGGATGAACAATACTTGATTCTTCAATGGTTAAGATGGACACCATAAACGTTTGTTATTAATAGGAATCCCTACTTATAATGAAAGAAGATATTTATAGCCCTAAGTCCCATTATTCTCAAAATTTATTTTTAAAAAATTCATTTTCAACCGTACATTCTGTTGTAAAATGATTTTACATGTAATTTTCCTTATTTTTTAACCACACATTTTTCAAAAAATCACTATTTCAAAATACATTATCTCAAAAAAAAAAAAAAAAAAATGGGGCTCAAACAGGGGCCAAATAAAACTTTAAAATTTGTATGTTTATAAAATTATTTTTTTAATTACAAAAATTTAAAAACAGTTCGATTCGATTTTATGCGGTTTTTGAAAATTGAAACCTAAACCAAACCATTTTGAAAATTCGATTTGAAGGAAAAAAATCGCGGGTCCACGTGGACCCAAACGGTTTCAAACTAACGATTTCGGTTCGATTTGCGATTTCACCATTTTTTTGTGCAGCCCTAATCGGCTTGTGAGAAAATATTCTCAAATGATCCCTATTTGATGGTTATTATTTTTAGAAAATAGAGTGTTGAATAGTGATATTTTTGGAGAATTTAAAAGGTATGAAATTTTTTTGAATTTACTTGTTAAATAATATTTTATTATGTAAATATGTGATTGAAAATGAATATAAGAATTAAACAGTTTTTGAAATAATTGATTGAGGTTAATAGGAAGGATGAACAATACTTGATACTTCAATGGATAAGATGGACACCATTAACGTTTGTTATTAATAGGAATCCCTACTTATAATGAAATAAGATATTTATAGCCCTAAGTCCCATTATTCTCAAAATTTATTTTTTAAAAATTCATTTTCAATCGTACATTTTTGTAAAATAATTTTATATGTAATTTTCCTTATTTTTTAACCACACATTTTTTAAAAAATCCCAATTTCAAAATACATTATCTCCAAAAAAAAAATAAAAATGGGGCTCAAACAGGGGCAAAATATGTGATGAGGCTAAAGCTTAAAAGCAAATTAATCATAAGTAAATGTTATTTCTAATCATGTTTTGCCTAAATTCTCTTTTTCTTACCTTATAAATTTTTTTTTTCTTTTTTTTCTGCTTCAACTAAAACACATTATTTATGAGTAAATATTTTATGCATAACCAAACATTCAGTTTAATTTGTTTAAAATTGAAATGAATGATTAAAATAAATAAATAATGTTGTAAAATGCCTGAAAAATGTAGAAGAAATTATAAATCTACAATTTAGCACATAAAGCCAATTCATAAATGGAACCATTGGTTCCATATCCAATTATATAATTGAACCCGAATTGAACCATTCGGTTCCAGTCCAATTTTTATATTGAAAATAATAATAATAAAGTATAAAACTACTTATTAAAATTGAAAATATACAAAAATAGAGTATAATATCACTTTCATCCTCGTAATCTATCAATATAAAAAAATCAATTAAACCAAACTATAAGTAGACTAATTTCTTCTGTATTTATAATTTGAAAGTTATGGTTATAGAACGATAATCAGAACAAATCAAACTACAACCAAATGTTTAGTTCTAGTTCGGTTTCATTATTACATATGGAACTAGGGGGTGTGTAATTGCGAGTATGAAATTTGTATGAAAATTATTAATTAAATGTGTTCGATTGATTTAGTTTTTTTACATAGAAATGCTTTTTAACGTGATTAAAATTTTCAAATAATAGTTAGTTTGCAAATTTATACTTTTTTATTTTTTTTGGCCTTTATCGAAAATTGAAAAGGAAATGAAGTTGTTGAATGATGGATCAAGTGGAGTTTAAATTAACACTACAATTGCTTTACGTCTTAATTATTTTGTTATATTTTGTATAATATGGTTGGCTTAAAATCAAAATGAAATGTCTATTATTTTTTATTTTTTTATTAAGATACCATTATGACCATGTTCAGTACTTTGCCATAAGAAAATGGATATTGAATATCTCCAATCAAAGAATTCGTTGAGGTATTTCTGATACTCACACGCACACATTAATGATCATCAGTATAATTTTTGAAAAAGAAAAATGTGTATACGAAATTATCATAAATCTCAATAGAGTTATCTAATTTTCCCAAAACCAAGAAAAACAACCATTTCAACCAAAAACAATCCATAACAAAGAAGGGTTATCCGGGTATTATATGACAGTCCCCTCTTGCGAGGTGGCTGTCATCCGGGTATAAGTCCTGACTGTACACCCAGCAAAACCCAATAAAGAAAACCACCCATTTCATAGGGAAAAGCTATTTGTACAAAAAAATTGACAAAAATGTTGACAAAATGGCACGTGTCGCCCTCCTTTTTGTCAAATTTTTTGTACCCCTAGCATGATTCCATTTCATATTCCGTCCCAAATTTCAAGAATTAGACTGCATATACTTGACTATTAAGTTTTTTGGGAGTTACATTTCATATTCCGTCCCAAATTTCAAGAATTAGACTGCATATACTTGACTATTAAGTTTTTTTGGAGTTAATTATAATTGGTTAATATTATAAATAAATACATATGAATGGTGAGTGAATAAAGAATCATGTTACACAAATAGGCTCTGAGTAGCATTATTCATGTATAAATAGTATTCGTGAAATATGGATAACAAGTTATTTGACCGATATTATAAACAAGAGTAGTTAGGAATGGGAATTGTCCCCACCAAGGTTAGAGCAGAAATGTGGTGCGGGTATCGGCCATGAACAATGCTGGAGTAACTGGTTATGAAAAAAATAGTTGGGGTTTTGTCAAATCAAAATTAATCTATCTGAATCCCTTCAAAATGTCAGACTCCCATGAAGGGGGAAAAAGGGTGAAGAAGACTCCACCTTTGAGAATTTGTTCACCATCTCATTGTTCTTATTACCATTGCAACCTGGTTTTTTTTAGCAAACCATTGTCAACACAGAGATTGTAACAGAAAATTGACTTGATTAGATCTTTGACGAACATGATAGGCAGAAAATATATTTCACGATTTTGATTTCAATAACTGTTTTCTGCTGTTTTTGAAACAATGGACAAACTTTTGGACGACCACTAGTAACATAAGACAAAGAAAGAACATTAACCCAACCCCTAAGAAAATAAATCTCGACTTAACACTTAATATGTCAAGACATGATGATACCTGATACCCTGAAGATGAATGCAGTCCCGTGCTTCGAACTTGCATCAATACAAAAAAAATTTGCCTAATTTGAGGCACGCAAGACTCAAGAACTGACCTGCCCATTTTATGATACTTTAAGCAATGGCGTAGGAAATTGTCTCCATCTCTTTAGGGCGCCACATGGTTTTCTGGGCACACAGCATTCCTTCCTTATTCTTTGAGAAGGTCATGCGAATGTCCCAGTGCATAGACTTGAGAAGGCTCTCAAGTTCATTAATGATCTCAACAGTGTCTCGGATGATAAGTTTTCCTTCCGGCCTCAAAATCCGATCAGCCTCCGCAACCAAGGCCATGAAGTTACACCTGAGACCCGGAATCCAGAATAATTAGAACAAAGCATAAACATTTTAAGTGTCAAATCAAGTTAATTGAGTCCGATGTACACACTTGTTTTTAATCTTCGAAAAGAGATGGTCAGCATGGAGAAGATCATAGGATCGTGGGTAAGTACTGAACGATTCACACCAGTCGTGATAAATTCCAAATAGACCCCGTTCATAAATAATCGGTAGAGTATCAGGAGCATCTATGGAGACAACATTCATAACCCACAATTTCATATCTCTAAGTGCAGCAGCAAATCTACAAAAGGAGCCATCACTTAGGACAAGCCAAATGGTAACCAAAAGATGCTATTTAATTACATAATAATGGTATCACTGTAGAGTTGATGTTCAGCATAAGAAATGATGAAATAAATAGATTAACCATTAAATACAGCATATTCCCACTCAATAAATAAAAAATAAGAAGACGACCTTGACGAATTCACGTGTTTCAAAAAGAAAATTTACACTAACTTTATTTAGTATTCATAGTTCACCATGAAATTTAATCTTCAAAGAAATCAGCACTAGCCTTTAAGTGAAAAAAGATGCAGGATTTTGTAGCACCAGATATTTAAAGTAACATTGGTGGTTGTGTTAAAATCCAGGACAAAACTGCAGTTCGTACCAACAAAAATAAAAATTTGATTGGGCAATGAAATGTAAATGAATTTTTTATAACTAGGAAGATCCAGATAGTTTGTTACTCTTACCCTCCATAGACAGCTCGCATGTCCATGACATTCCTCACATTAGACCAGTCTATCCCCAATCCATTTTGATATGACTTGCTCACAACACGCTTCCAGTGTTCATAATCTGAAGCAAAATCTTCTGGAGCAGGTTTCCCATAAACTCCTACCTGGGAACTAGACAACCAGTAAGGAGTTTGCCCCAACCTAGCAGGCCACTGTTTAGGCCATTGAGCCCCACGTTCAGACGAATCAACAGGCAGTTTGTGCAGGCATGCTTGTAAAAGCACATTCCTATGCATGAGGTATAGAAAACATTAAAGCAACAATAAAACCAAAATCCTACTCTACATACCCTGCATGCGTGCAGCCCTTATTTTCTGTATCCCAGCAGCAGAGCCTCGCAATAAAACCCTCCGAGAAGAATGTAAAAGGAAGTCCTATCTCAGAGAAAAGAAAACATACCAGGCAGCATTTGGATCATTAGAGTCTTTACACAGTGGAGGATCATTTTGTGATCTTTGCTCATAGCACTCGTTTGAAGTAGGTTTGCGATATATAGCTATTCCTACTCCATTCACTCTGTCCTTGATAATGGACACAACTTCCCAACACATTGCCTTTGTTAGTTTCTTCATGGCTGCAAATAATTCCCAATAAGCACAACTCGTAAGGGTACGTGATTTTTTGTTAGCTTCAAATATTACCAGATTTTATGATGTACCTTCCCAAATCTCAACATCTTCAGCAATTTTCTGGTAGATGGGAGTCGCAGACCAAACAAAGAAACCCCCAGGACGGAGCAAACGATTCAGCTCCAAGAGAAGTTTACCTCCTGCACATTGTTAGATGTTGCTGGTTATAATCACATTCACAGAAGGACAACAACAGTGAAAGTTGTCGCCTTGACAATTAAAGTACACAAACATTGGAAATCCAGATAACTTTCTCCATCCCAATAGGAGTGCTTCTCTAGAAGGTTTCATGTTTAAATATTATAACTGTTCAATTTCCTTATAGAACAAAGTAACTGGAAGTGAATTACCTTCAATGTGCCAAGGCACCCTACAACGTGCACAGTGGACTATATCGAAAACTCTTCCAGGGTATGGAAGTCTCTTTGTACCCATAACGGCAGATATAGCAGGAATTCCTCTTTCAAGTGCAAATTGGACCTGAGCTTCATGTTCATCTTTTGGAGCCAATGACATGGTTAGCACGTCCCTATCAAAGAGGAAGCCTCCAAAGCTAGCAACACCACATCCAACATCCAGCACAACACGTGAGCGTTTTCCCCAGGCTATTTCAGGCAGAGACTGCACAACAATCATTTCATATGAGCAAAAACAATTAAAAGAATCTAATGATTCTATAAAGCACTAGTAACCCACGTCTTTCATGGCATAATAAGAACATTTTTTTCAAACTAGCTTTTAACTCCGAAAAATATTAATTGAAATCCAAATTATATTTGCAGCACTTCAACAATGTTGTTAAGATTATGCTTTAATTCAGAAGCTAGTAAGAAGTCGTTTTATTGCGGTAAAAACTCACACGTTGCAAAGCATGCTAGAGTTATTCAGAAACAAACAGGTAGTAATTTCAGAAAATTAGCAATCCAAGGAAGAAAAGCAGACAAGGAAACTAAATCTGGCAACCTTGAGGTTAAAAAACAAAATTTCATACGAAGTTTGCATCCAGTACAAATGTACTGTTTTCCATGTTAGATTGTCCATTTCCCATGTGAATTTGCAGTAGGGAGCATGTACTTGAACGAGGCAGATGTGAGCATACCTGTGCCAGTGTTCAATGTGTTGAGATGACTGCAATATCTTACCTGCTGTATGAAATCAATATAATGAAGGGCGCCATGCTTAAACTGAGTTCCACCACCAGGGAACATAAGGTATTCACCGCTAAATTTAACCCAATTTTGGTGTCCTTTAACTTCTGCAAGCTTGGTATGGGGAACATTGTGATACCATATCTGCAGGAACAAATTTAGAAATAAAAAATCATGTGAGCAAGAAGAAAACTGAAAATTGAAACTACAACAATAATATTTACTGAATTACAATACCTTTTCCCGACTCCTAGGCCATTCAATTGGGCGTTTGTATCCTTCGGGAACCGGAACAAGGCACATGGGAGGGTTCTCAGGACAGTGCCTCTCCCTATGTTCATAATGCTTAGTTGATGAAAGCTTCCTGATTGCTTTCAAATTATCTAGGCAAGGAATGTAATCAGTCCCAGCAGTGGTATTGCAAAGTTTCCAACTGTAACCACTTTCTTTCTCTAACTGGGAGGATTCTTGGGCTTCTTTCTCATTCTTCGACTCTGCTGCCTGAGTTGAAAAGGCTCCATTCTGAGTGGTTGTTTCATTCAAAATTTCTGATTGAGCACCAGAAGGAAAAACTTCGCTGGACTCATCCTTTTTCTCACCAGAAACTTGATCCGACTCCTTATCCTTCTTGTCATCCACCTTCTCCTCTAATTGATCCTCTCCCTTATCCCCATCCTTCACGTTGCCAGAACTTTCTTCTGATTTCTTCTCATTATCATCAGAATTATTTTCATTGGTCTCTCCAGTTTCAGAGTCTTTATTCTCCTTCTGAGATTCCCTATCATCCTTATTTTCCTCTCCGTTATTAGATCCATCTCCATTCTTTTCTTCTTCTTCTTCCTTCTTTTCTTCGACATATTCTTTCTTTTCATCCTTGGAATTCTCTTCGGGACTTTCCTCTGTGGTTTTTTCTGTCTCGTCAGATTTTTCGCTTTTCTCCTCCTGAATTGAACTCGCATTACTGTCCCCTTTGGTTGCATCCTCAGGCAAGTCGCCAGGGTTATCCTCAAATTGCTTTGTCTTGCCATCATCGCTTGTACTACTATCATCACTTGCATTGTTACCACTCACATTGCTTGTAGCATCATTGTCATTATCTTCATTGCTCTCACTCACACGTGTCCTTACCTCATTCTTTTTCTCCTGAGAAACATCCGAGTTCTGAACGTGAACCACAGACGATGATGTCATCATCCATACCCCAACTAAGCAAAGGGCTACAAAAACCACTATCGTAACTGTTGAGCAATAGCCTGATGATGACTTCCTACCATCAACTCTAGAGTACTTTCCCAAAGCCATGCTCTAAATTGTAATCTTGAATTAATCCTTCAGTCTTTTTATTACTACACCTGAGAAGTAAACATATAAGATAAATTCTCTTCAATTAATTTCAAGAATGTAGTGCTGAGCTCATACAGACAGACAGATAGATAGATAGATAGATAGATAGATAGATAGATACAGTACGAGCACCAAATTAGCATGTAGTAGGACTGTAGGACACCAAACAGTATTACTGCCTAATTAATGCTTCAAAGATACATCTTTTCTACTCGGCAAGTGTGATCTCATAAAAGAAAGAAACTGTTTTAGAAGTCGACATTAATTGCCCCCGAATTTTGTACACAAATAGGTATTAACTAATCAATGGCGGATCATCAATAGATCAGCGGAAAATCTAATAGCCAGATAAAAATAATACCAGAAATTAATCCCTTTTATATGTCTTGAATTGAGTTGCATCTAGTTAAAATTTCACTATTTGAACGAGTCCCGCAATTAAAATCTTACCAATCGTAGTAAAAGGAAAACAATCTTCAATAGCCCAGATCTAAATTAAATCCCCACTACAAAAAGCATCATCGTCAAGAAACCAACCCCATAAACATAAATCAAGAACAAGAACAGGATCGAATCATAACAAAACACAACCATAGGCAAACAAATAATTCAAGATTGCACACGCTACGAATCAGAATGCATCAAGAAATCAGCTGTGGCAGCTGGGTTTTCAAGTACCTTTTCTTTATTCTAAACTCAGATCTGATACGAGTATATCAGCTTCACTCATTTTCTCATTGTGTGCCGACCGTATGGTATTGATGGGTAACTTCCAGTTAAAAAAGAAGTGTACTGAAGATAAGTAGAGAGCGAGAGCGTCTGTGTGTGTGCATAAATACGCGAGGGTGGTATCAAGAAGAAGTGTGAATGGCTTGAACAGTTGAACTTGTGTATGATTTTGCTTTTCCAGAATTATATTAATTTTATATTAATCCTGGGTTTAATCTGGTTAATTTTGGTTTTGGAGGAGGTTTAGTGACCCCGAGAGTGCCGTGAAATTGAACGGCGCGCGAGTGAGTGTGTGCGCGCCGACTCAAGAGAGCCCGTATGGAGAAATTAATCCTAAAGGCCCACATTTTTGTATTTAGATTATTTTTCTTTTATTTTTGCTCAGTATCACATTTATAATTTTGATAAAAAAAAAATTATGAAATATATAATTGAGAAATTAATAAAAGTTATTTATTAAATTTCACAAACTGTTGAAAATTATTTTGCTGAAAAATATTTTTTAGAAAAAATGGGGCCCAAAATTAATATTTGAAGATATTAGGGCGTTCTCTTTGTTGTTTTCAATCCGTTTTCTGTTTTCGATTTTTCGAAACGGTGAAAACGCGATCTCTTTGTCATTTTCGAAAGCAAAAAAAAAATTGTGAAGAAAACACAAAACGGCATTTCAGCCGTTTTGGACGTTTTCTTTACAAACTAGAAGAAACTAAAAAACACAGAAACAAGCCCAAAACGACTTCACCATTCTTCTGTCATGCCACACTCCACCACCACTTTCCCACCCTTTAACTCCGGCCAACCTCCTGCAAAATTGCCGGACTTTTATACCATTGTGAAGTCCTCAATCCCCTCTTCAATTACCACACAAACAACAACCCAAACATATAACAAAATCGAACAAAAATCATCCTCAAAAATAGATCTGGCGCAAACTGCTTCTGCCGGAATCTCCACCTCCGGTGACACCCAAGGTCGCGCACCACCACCGATCAGTAGCCCTCACCCAGACAATCATAACCATGACCATAATTCAACCAATGAAGCTCTCAATCGATCAGAATCAAATTTTAGTTTCGCGGCACTTACGAGTTCGAATGTGCAAACTTCAATTCATCTTCACCACTACATTGAATCATCAAATTTGCCCCCCAAACGAGTCTTCAGCAGCGTTATACGACCATGGGTAGCATGTCAATTGCATCAATTGATCCAAAAACAGTTAATTTACAAAGAAAATAACCAAGCCAAATTTTTCTAAATGCGTTTTGGATGTTTTCAAAACAATTTTTCAAAATGCCAAAAAGAACACATTTTCAACAATCTCAAAATGGACACTCAAAACACAAAACTCAAAATGAATTCAAAACTCAAAATACAAAACTGAAACACAAAGAGAACAGCCCATTATTAACTTATAATTTACCATGTGTAAATCTGGACAAATGACTAGTAATTAACATTTTTTTGGGTTAAATATTGACTCGAAGACAGCTAAATTTGTTGTAAAGCCCATGTTTGAGCCTTATTATTTTAAATTTATTTTTCAAAACTCCTTTTCAACAACAAATTTTTACTTAATAAAACAATCTTGCACGTAAATCCAGAATTCATTCCTATTTTTTAATCATATATTTTCTAAAAAAAATCAATATTTACAAAATCTATTCTAATAAAATGGGTCTAAAATAGGGAAAAAGTTTTAAATCAGTGACTGGAAAATCCTGAAGAAGTGGAAAGTAACATTTCTCCTTTCCAAATAATGCTAAAAAGCATCAAAGAATGCTCACATTGGAAATCCAT
Source organism: Fraxinus sp. D2006-0159 (assembly GCA_903798375.1). Lineage (NCBI taxonomy): Eukaryota > Viridiplantae > Streptophyta > Magnoliopsida > Lamiales > Oleaceae > Fraxinus > Fraxinus sp. D2006-0159. The sequence continues at coordinate 11,888 of CAIGRQ010080773.1, forward strand.
AAAAGAGTGCTAAAATAACCATTTGTTCATTGTTCACAAATATTAAACGAGTTTCTACTTTCTACTCATGTCATCATCATTTACTTCATAGACCTGAACGTAGGATGGATCAGTCTGTATATTTTAATATTTGAAATCACCTCTTATATTTCGAGTGTTCCGTAAATAAAATTATTCGGATCCTTGTAAATACCGGAACCAAACTCAAAATTGAACCGTCGATTTCGATTCTACCCATAATATTTTTTATATTCACATTTTCATACAAGCCCTTTCCATATATACATCTAACACACTACTTCTCGAAAATATTTATACTAGAGAGAAAATTTAACTAAGGAATTTTTAAGAAGCAAAATAGTGGATACTAAAAACTACGAAAATAGGAGAAAATTAAAACATCAAACATTAAATTATAATTTGAAAAAAAAAATCTTAATAAATCTTATTCAATCCATGAGCGAGGTATACTAGAGCATATAATTTAATTATGAATAATGCTTAAATTCTTCTATTCTTAAAACGAACTAACATAAAGAATACTAATTAAATACATAACTATATAGTATCCAAAAATTACGGTCGATATATTGAATTCGCTTTATTTGAATAAAAAATGAAAAATTATACTTAAAAAGAGAACCATGAACTCAGAATAACAAAACAAATACACCTCAGCCCAAACAATGAATATATCAAGTTCAATTGCAATACATTATGAAAAATCTAAAAGTAAATCTGTACACCACAATACAAACAATGAGTATATCAAATTTTTAAACAATGCAACAAAGTAAAAATTGGAGCCAATCTTTATTTTTTAAGGCTAGAGTCGAAAGTTTTAAACTAATTACTACCTAAATTAGTATGTGTGTGTGTGTGTGTGTATATATATATATAAGGTCTATAAATTGTAAATAAAAAATTATATAAAAATCAGTTCCAGTTGAACACCTACAATTCTGGTTGAGTAACCAAGAATCGAATCGAATCGAATCAGGCGAAGTAGATTATCAGTTCTCAATTTCGATTCCTAATTTATTTTTTTGGGAACCGAACTGCTCCGGTTCTGATTCAATTTCAATTCGAGAGATTTGGTTCCGATTAAAAGAGTAATACTATTCATCCCCACTGGGATTACAAACATAGTCTATGTGGCGTTAAATGATAGGTGAAATTAAATAAACCATTTAATTTCACCTTTCATTTAACATATCACTTAGAGCTAGGGGTGTCCAGTCCCAAACCGAATCGGATCGAATCGAACGATTCTTCATAAGTTAAATACCTGAATGGGTACTCGAATCGAAAATCGGTGGGTTTGCGTCGGGTTTCGGGTCTAGACCAAGAACCGAAGAATTAAATAAGAACCGAAACTAAATAATTTTTTTTATTGAATTAATTAAATTATTTTATTCTTTCTAAATAAATTAACAAATTAATTAAATAAATCATATCATTTCATAATTTTAGTTTTAAAGCCCAAATCATTTTAAAGTCCATTAGCCCATTTTAAAGATAAGAAACAGTGGAGTTTGGGATCAATTTGTAATTTTTGTAAAGATTATGGACCTCCGCCATAATTATATTTTAATAATTGATATGACTATTTGAATTTGCTCATAGTTTATTCGTGTTTGTTAATTTTGCTTTTTCAATTATGTTTGTAGAGTTTTTTACCATGGCAAGTCAAGCAGTTTATGATTAAATCAAATATTTGGTAAGTATTACAAATACTTCAAAATATTTTATTTTTATAACTTTTANATATTTTAATAATTGATATGACTATTTGAATTTGCTCATAGTTTATTCGTGTTTGTTAATTTTGCTTTTTCAATTATGTTTGTAGAGTTTTTTACCATGGCAAGTCAAGCAGTTTATGATTAAATCAAATATTTGGTAAGTATTACAAATACTTCAAAATATTTTATTTTTATAACTTTTAATTTATATTTCATTTTCTTTATGCAGGCAGGCTGCTTGAAGCAAATAAATTATTGATATGAATTACCGATATTTTAATATTAATATCTACTTTTTGATATTTGTATGCATTGAATTAATGTTATTCGACGCTGGTTATTTATATATTTTTGAATTG
>CAIGRQ010080781.1:0-10074 GCA_903798375.1 Fraxinus sp. D2006-0159
TAAAACCCTTAGCAACCAATCTAGCCTTGTAACGCTCTACTGAACCGTCAGATTTGGTTTCAATCTTATGTAGATCAAGGAGTTCATCAGCCATAGCCCGTTGCCAAAGAGGATCCAGAATAGCTTCTTTATACGAAGAGGGTTTATATAGCTTGTGAATGGAGGTTAGAAAGCAACAAAAGGACTCAGAATAAAAATAATAATAAAAATCAGGTAACTGAGTGGACTTACGAATACGTTGAGGATATCAAGTAAGAGAGGAAGCAGGAGTAGGAGCTGGAGCTGGATCATCGATCTCAGACGATGCTTGGGTGGCCACAAAAGGAGAATAGATGTCATGAGCCGGTGCATGTGTACTTGTGGGACATGAAGTATCAATAGTACATGGAGTATGGAAAGATGGTCTATCAATGTCATTAGAGAATGGATCAATACGAATAAGATCAGTTTAGTCATGTCATGAGTATGCTCAGAGATAGAAGAGAACAGAATGTGCTCAAAAAATACGACATGACGAGAAACATATAGATTTTTATTAATTGGGATCAAAACAGCGATAACCCTTTTGTCCCTGCCCATAACCCAAGAAAACACATATAGCAGATGGAGATTGCAACTTACTACGTTCGACTTTAGGACGAAGAACAAAGCAAGTACATCCAAAGACTCTTAATGATGACTAATCAGGAGGATGCCCATACAATGTTTCAAAGGGTGATAAACCTGAAGTATGGGAAGATGGAATCTTATTTTTTAAATAAACAACAGTGAAACTGGCTTCTCCCCAAAATTCACTAAGAACTTTAGCAGTCAAGAGAAGGGAATAAGTTGTTTCTACAATGTGCACATGCTTTCGTTTAGCAACATCATTTTGTTGTGGGGTATTAGTACATGAGGTTTGATGAATTGCGCCATCAAGAGCAAGCAATTCAGAGAAATTAGCCAAAGTATACTCTCCACCCAAGTCACATCAAAAGCACTTAATTACAGAAGAATGTTGAGTTTTAAAAATTGCTCTAAAAGACGATAAACAGAAAGAAAGTCAGATAGTCGTTTCATAAGATAAATCCAACAGTAACGACTATAATCATCAACAAAAGATACATAATATCTAGATCCTCCTTTGTAGCAATAGGAGCAGGTCCCCATACATCAGAGTGAACAAGATCAAATGACGCAATGGAATGAGAAACACTTCGAGGAAAAGGTAAAGTAGAAAATTTAGCTAATTTGCAACCACTACAATCAGAAATACCCCATACATCAGAGTGAACAAGATCAAATGACGCAATGGAATGAGAAACACTTCGAGGAAAAGGTAAAGTAGAAAATTTAGCTAAGTTGCAACCACGACAATTAGAAATGTCATGAGTTTGCAAATCTCCCAATTGACCCTTAGAAACTAAAAATATCAAACGACTAGTGAAAACATGTCCAAGGCTAGAATGCCAAAAATAAAAACTAGAAGATGACGAATTCAGACAGAAAGATGACAAGTCAACACCAGAGGCTGCAACGTGTGGTGGTCTCAGATTGTCCAAAACATATAATCCTCCTTGTCTATGGCCTATCCCAATCAACTTCTGAGATCGAGTATCCTGTACATGACAAGCAGTAGAAGAAAAATTGAACTAAGTATCCAGAATCACACAATTGGCCAATAGAAATAAGATTCAAAGTAAGAGCTGGAACACAATAGACATTTGAAAGCGATAAATTATGTGTGTTAACAGAACCAGCACCTGTTAAAGGCAATGGTGTGCCATCATAACATATATAGACGGGCTAGAAAGATGCATGTCATTAAAAAATTTGAGTTTGACAATATGTGTTTGGAAGCACTTAAGTCAAAGATCTATGAAGAAGAAATACCTGAATGACTCTGAGATGACAAACAAGAGGCTGACATAGCATGTGGCTGTATGGCTAAGAACTTCTAAAACTGCTCTGCTAAATTAGTCAACATGCGACTATAGGAAGGTGGTACTCCAAGTACAGACGAGTCAGTAGTCGACATGGTGGCTGCTATGTTAGCATTGGAACGATAGGATCGCTATTATGGTTGTATCTACTGTTTCTTCAATAGTTTAGGTCAAATGTCATTTTTGTTTGCAACAGTTACACTCATCACTAGTAACTTTCACATAACCTTTGTTTTGATTCTGTGTAGACGGTCGAGATGGTACAGCCAATACTGAGGTGCTAGATGGAGGAAGAGATACTTCTCCTTCAAGAGATTTCAAACGTGTTTCCTCATCTACAAGTTCACTAACTATCGAATCAACTGAGGGAAGTGGAGTGCGAAGCAAGATAGAACTTCTAAATCCCTCAAAATCACTGTGAAGTGCCATAAAAAACTGANTTCTTCACATGCCTTCAGTCCCGCTCATTCCGTAAGAGCCCACTCATCCCAAATTGAATTCATGGAAGCATAAAACTCGAGAATACTCAAATTCTTCTGTTGTAAAGCCCATATATCAATCTCCAACTGATACCGCTTTGCAAAGTTAGACTCAGTGTATAACTTCTGAAAATGTTCCCTAACTTCATTTGTTGTTTCAAACTTTGCCGACTGTGTACCAATTGATTGCTCAACAGAATTATGAATCTAAGTAAGAATTTTCGCATTGTTTGGTTCCCAATTATCCAACTATGTCACATAATTCTCAACAGTATTCTGGGTTTCACAACAATCCCACTAACATAACCCCACAATCATTTTCGTCTTAAGATTTTTTTCATCACGGTACTTCAATATGAGTAATTTTTACCATTTAATCTAACACTAATGGATTGTAGTGAATCATCTCTTTTAGTTGCCATCACAAAGTTAACAAAAAGTCAACTACGAATCAACGAAATCACCCAATTATAAGGAAAAACCTACGACCACCAACACACCGCCACTAAATACCACCGGAATATATTACAAAGTGCACATACAATCAAAATAATATCACCAAGCAATCACAACCTAGAATCAAAATAATATTACCAAATAATCATAACCTTACCAATGAAACGCTATCTTTGAGGCTGCCTATTTTGCCAAAAATTTGAACGTCTATGAGGTCCAGAATAGTCTCAACGTATATCACTCACTTTCCTGATCCTTGTTAGTATTTCTCAAGTCATTGCCCATTAAATTAAATCCCAATTGACATCTATTTCTGTCTGCTAAACGGGCTGTAAGTAAATCCAAGCTTCGAAGTTTCTTCAGAGAACTCAGAAAAACAAATTCTTGAAAACCCACATCCACATCATGTATGTATATATATGTACGTATGTTCAAACCCAAAATCTCAGTCAAATTGTCCCAAAATCTTAGTCAAATTGTCCAAAACCCACCAACCATCCACTTTAAAATCACAAACACCCACAATCCACCGTCAACTCCAACGACGAACTGTCCACTTCGACAATCCACTGTCCACTTCCTCGTTCACCGAAACGAAATATTGAACACCGTTTTCAGTTTGCACCAAATTGAATCAACTTCAATGCAGAGATTTGGGTTCTGATATCATGTAAATAATACACACCAAAATGATAAATCAACAAAGGAAAAGAACTAAGAGAGGAAGAAGATGAAGAAGAAACCGATTGTAAAGGCCGGGCAAAATAAATTACAACGAGTTTATATACTACAAAATAAAGTAAACAAAAAAGGAAACTTAATAAACTAAATATTATACAATAATATTATATCTAATTATATCTAACGCAAAATACATAAATAAGTCTATAGTAATAGACTCCCAGCTTAATTAATGTACCAGACTAATCAAGTGTAAAGTATAATTAGCATCACAACTACTTAGGAGGGAGAAGGGGGGAAAAGAGCTCAATGGTCTAATGACGCCAATTTCAGCCATTAATAACAATCACCTGTTTGATGAAACCACGTGAGGCGATTTAGTAATGTGTTCCAAACTTAATGACTCCATTTCTCTCTCTCTCTCTCTCTCTCTCATTCATTTCGTACTTGTCACTCTCTATTCCTCATCCATCCAAGGAAGAGACTCTCTCTATATATACAAATTATTGGTTGTACATAATAAATCTTTAAGAAGTTGCATCCCTAGGCCAAAAAAAGTCACAAATAGAAGAAATCTAGAAAGTGGTGTTCCTTTCACGGAATTTTGTTTCGTAGATAAGATTAGTTAAGAACAAGAAAGTGTGAGTTTAAATGAACAAATAGCAAATAGCGTGACTTTTCCAAATGAAAAAGTAAGAATATATATACTTTTTAATGAAAAAGTAACAAATGAGTAACCTTTTACTTGTATATTACATTTTCAATTATAATTTTTTGTAGGGTTTTCCAATCTATTAACAATCATAAATACTTTACAAATATTGAACTTCATTTCATACTATGTTACTAAAGTAAAATCTGTAAAATACTACATTACTCAAAACGAAAACCAAAATTATGTAGCCAATACTTTCCCTTTATTCACCCAAAATTGAAATTGTGGATGCTCAGTTTTGAAACGGATGGTAATGAATTGAAAAATCTGAATACATGGGAATTAAAATTCAAATCAATAATAGATTATGTGACATGAGCAACAATGGTGACTTTGAAGAAACGTTCTCCGCGTCTAATGATAAGTGCAATTTGTACACATATTTGGACGATATTACTAAGATTTTATATCTTCAAAGTATTGATTTTTACTTAATTTGGGTTAATTTCCTTTTGTTATCAGTTATGGACCCATTCACAAGCAATTTGAAAAGAGATGGGGATGAATTGATAATTGGATGGAAGGTTTGGGACTAATGTGAACACGAGAAGAAGTTGAAGGACCAAAATAGAAGTAATTTAAAGTGGAAGATCAAAATCGAGGAAAGAATGAATAAGACAACTAAATTGCAAATTTTGAAAGTAATTATAACTGGGCAGTCGCCTAGTGTTGGAAAACAAAAAACAGAGAAAAAATCGGTGCCTGGGCCCCCACTTGCCCATGCCAAATGCATCCATAAACTGTTTTTCGTTTTGAATTCTATTTCAACCAGGATTCTTCCTCTTAGGCCATTATTTGCACGAATTCTAGAGACCTTTGGAACCTCTTGAAGAGCACTGTAAATATCAGCTATCAACGCATAATTAGGATGTGGATAATTAATTGCAAAAGAAGACAAAGAACACATCAAGATTCAATTTCAAGAACATCAACATTGAATTCAATAATTTTCAGGTGTCGAACAACTTTTATAGCTTTTATTTTCTTCTTCTCAATGTGTTAGGCTAAACAAATCTAGCATGGGGTTACGATGAATATTGTATCATGAACCTTTAGTTCTTAATTTTTCTTTTTGACATTTAAATACATTTTCAATTATTGAATGGTTTCAAGGAATTATCTTCTTTAAAATTATGTGCACAATGATTGTATGAATTTTGTGGCTTGTTTTACCCTCGATAGATGGAAAATCAGTTAGATGCAGTGTTAATCGTAGTAGAGTTAAATAGGAGATAGAAATACTTTACGTGATCTTTAAGTATTTATAAATCGAACTTATATCAGAGCCTCTGGTGGCTCGATTGCTTGCTGATTTTCAACCTTTGGTGGCTGAAAATTGGAATTTTTATGTTTGTATGTGCGTATTCTGTGCAATTGAGGTGTTGGTTTGCTGATTTCGCAATAAGGACTTGAATCCTTAATAAAATCCACAACTCTCATTGTTACCTCTTCAATGTGTTTGGTACCATGAATAAAACAATATTGTATTCAAAAGAACGAAAAACTTTAAAGTTTCCTAGACTGTATTACCAATACAATTTACTACCGCGTACTAAAAGTAATGACTACTAACTGCATTTTTTTTTTCATTCATTCATTTCATAAATATCTCTCTCACTCTGTGCCTATCTCCATCCGAGTGAAAGCCTATTATCTAGCACGCACGCACACACGCACGCGCGTGCACACACACACACACACACACTTTCTCTCTCTCTTCTCCTATCTGTTTATATAATTCTCTCTATAGTTTATACAGATACTCTTCCCCTCTCTGTTTTGGCATAAAAGTGTTCAATGGTACATTTCATAATCATTTTCAAAAGCGTTCATTCTCTCTACATTATTTAAGACTAGATTACATGCAACACCCAGAAATGTACATCTTGAGAAACAAACACGTAGAAAAACATTGCATTTTTCTCTGTTTTCTTGTACTTCTTCTATAGCCGGAAGAAGATCGTTCGACGTTAAATCCTCCCATTTAAAGTTTTTATATGTACATAAGTTAAAGAAATACATTTTCAAGATTGTCTTGAATTTTTTGAGAGGAAATAAAGGTGTTTAATTGTTCTTTTGCACAAAGAGAATGCCTGAAAAAAATGCATTTCACGAATTTTTATACAACATCAATTTTCCTATATATAATGCTCTCTATCATTATTGATGATTAGCAACTGCCTGAATGACATGGGTCCCACTATCATGTTGAGTTGTACTAATCATCAGCGAGGTTAAATATAGGGACAGAGCCCAATGAGGTCCAGTGCTGGACTTTTTGGCCCAACCTAAAATGGCCCAATATTTTTTTATTTTTTTAATGAATATCTAATGTTCAAGCAAAAAGTGAAACCCAAAACCTTTTTGATCCAACCCAATATCGACAGTCCATCAGGGCTTAGGCACAGCCCATTCCATTTCAATTCAAAATCCATGGGAATTCCATTCCAAATCTTCCGCCTTCGACCTCCGCCTAAGGCATCCTACTCTCAGTGCTGGCTGCTCCTCTCTTTCTCCCAACCCATACGCACTAGTCCATTACACACTCCTTTAACTTGAACCTATTGTTGCTCTGCTCACTTCCGTCCCTGTTCAAGCCCTAGACGACGAGTTTGCGACCACTGGCTATTGGATGTCGACGATTCGTTGACAATCGACAGCAGTAGAAGAAAAAGGTGAGTAAATGAAGCCCTTAACCCCAAACTTAAAACTTATGCTGTTATGCAGTATATAAAGAACCTGATTGTGTCATTTTTTCTTAGTGTGTGAGACTTCCATATAAACTCTCCTTCTCGATCTTATTGAATTTTTAGCAACAAGTGAGCTTAGATATCACAATGAGATAAACCCCATAAATCTACGTGTTTTAGAAATGATAATTTTTTTTTTTAATTTCATTCATCAGTGGTTAGGGGTTGTAATGTTAAGAAGTTTTTGATGCACATTCAGATTGAGATTTTTGTTTGATTATATACTTTTTAACTTTTCAAATTAACACTTTACTCTTCAATTGCTCGAAGCCTACTGCATTATACACATTGCTGTACAATTGATTTGGCTACCAGATTATTAGAACCCTTCCAGTATTGCAACCTGCCTACCTCTATGGCTACGTGAAAATGTGAATTGCTCTGTGAAAGTGTGAATTGCTTTGTAGCATTTGCTTTTGCTTCTAATATTTGTGAATCTATTTCTGTGATTCTGAATTAGTCTCAGTTAGAAATTTGATATCTAATGTTTAAATTCAGATATCAAATGAAGAGGTCCTTTCAAAGAAAAACTAATATAGTCAGTTATCCCATATTAATATTGTTTTATATTTTTATCATTATTAAATTAATGATCAAAAACTCAAAGTTTGACATCGATTAAATGGTGTCCGCACTGAAAAAATTTCTTGGCTCTGCCCTTGATTAAATAGCACTACTTAACCAATTTTGACTATTAACCAACACTATGAACTATAGTAAAACATTAAATAAATTTTGACTATTAAACAAACTCCATTAAATAATTTAATACAATACTATAATGATTAAGGAATTATTAATGGAATTATTCAATAATAGGATAGAATGAACTCAAAAAAGAATAAATCTTTCATCGACTGGAATTTGAAAAGTATAAGTTTTGAGGCAAATACCAGTCATAGATGCTGAAACTTCTGTTATTTGATGTTCGGCGAAAATTTTAAAATAAAATAAAGACACGTGTAAATCTTTATTGTAAAATGATAATTAAGGTGTTATAAACTTATAAATTACAGTTTTACTTAGTGATCAGCGGGAGATAAAGCATTATACAAATCACTGATTTTGAATAATATTCTTTAGGTCATCCAGGACTCACCAAATGTCTAATATAATTAGTGCTCACATGGTAATTGATTTATCTACTTGATGACCGTATTAATCTAAGTAACATATATCATTAGTAAACGCACTGCGAGTCTGCGACTGACCTTCCTGCTCAATTACCGTACCTAACAAACCTAGTGCAATGTACCATTAATATTATCATTATTGAATCTTATACAAAATACATTTATTTAAACGTTGTGTTTTTTTTCCCCTAAGTTAGTCTTCTAAATTATTACTAAAGCTTGTAAAATACTGACTTCTCAGCTCGATCACCATACAAGAGTTACCATGTGTCTGTACAGCAACTAATTTCTTAGCTCGACGGTCATATTCTAAGTAAGTTCAAAATACATTAATATCTCTGTAGTAATAGAGTTCTCAGCTTAATCACTTTACCTTAGTAATCAAGTGTAAAGGACAATTAGTCATAGTTATAAAAATCGGTCTGGCCCGGCTGGTCAGGTTGGAAAACCGGCGGCCCGGACCTTTGATCGGACCTGGAAGATTAAATTGATAGAAATGCAATTGACTCGGTCAAAATCGGGCTTTGACTGAGTTAACTGGTGATTTACTTGGCTCGAACCCAGTCTGGTTGACCGGTTTAATTGGGTTTTGAAATCCTTTTACAAAATTTTTGGGTCCATTGGAATTGAGCCTTGGACCTCTAAAAAAAAAATAAAGGGTTCCTCACCACTTGAACACAAAGTACTTTAATATTACTTGTTTGCAATAACTTATATCTAACTAATGAATCATTTATAGCTTTCATAAAAATATTTTTTTTAAAAACTTTGGTCCTACATTTTACTTTATTTTATAAACTTAAATAATTAGTGAAAAATAAATTAAAAATTTTTAATTTTGCCCCGAAAAAAAATTTATACTTTATATATATTTTTATCGATTTTTATACAATGACCCGCCGATTAAATCATCAGATCACCGGTTGAACCACTAATTCATTGACCCGTTGCATTGTTCGGGTCAGTGTCTGGATCGAGTTTGACAACTATGCAATTAGTATCACAACTACTTTTGTTAAGGGGGAAGTCCGAAGGTGAACCCCCCACCTATGTCGGAGGCCCCTCGGCCAGACGAGTTGTAAATCGAGGGATATGCACGAGTGATAGGGACCTGAGGGAGAGAGCCAATAGGATACGAACCTAGCCCTGCGAAGCCCCATCCATCCCAAAGGGGCTCAATGGAAGGGAGAAGGGGGGAACTACTTAATAGAAGGGAAAAGGGAGTAAAGAGCTCAATGGACCGATTGCAACCGATGTTCTAATCATACCAATTTTAGCCATCAATAACAATCACATGCTTGATAATGTGGGGATATTTAGCCTATCTTTGACACCCATTTTGGGAGAAAATATGGTTTTTAAATAGTGATTGATGGAAGAATGTGTGGTTAAAGTTTGAGGAAAAGAAAAATTTTGGAATAGTGATTGATGTGAGAATGTGTGGTGGAAAAGTGATAAAAAGTTTTTAATTTGTGTGTAATATTATTTTATTTGGAGAATGTGTGGTTAAAATGAAGAATAAGAATGAGAATGAAAAAAAAAATGGGTGTCAAACATAGGCTTAGTAATGTGTACCGAACTTAGACCTTGTTTGAGCCCCATTTTATCAGAAATTCATTTTTTTAAAACTTTTTTTCAACAATACATTTTTCAACAAAATAATTTTACACGCAAATCGAAAATATATTCCTATATTTCAACCACACATTCTTCAACAATCGCTCTTGAAGAATGTATCCCCCCCCCCACCTCCCCCTAAATGGGCCTCAAACAAGTGCTTAATGACTGCATCTCTCTCTCTCTCTCTTATTTATTTCTTTTGTACTTGTCACTCTCTATTTCTCCTCCATCCAAGGAAGTAGTGACGAACCCAGGATTTTGAGTCAGCAGGGCGGCCATGGATTTTCGACGGTTATCAATAATGAAATATTAAGAGCC
>CAIGRQ010080795.1:0-16436 GCA_903798375.1 Fraxinus sp. D2006-0159
ATTCTAAATTAATCAAATGAATTTGGTTGCCAATTAGGTTTACCGTTATAAATGTGATGTTTAAAAGTTAGTTATTTCTGCAAATCTTTTTATTAAATTATAGACAAATGAGAATGACGTGGCAATCCGGGTTCACGGAACTCGGGGCGTTATAGTTAGGATTTGAGAAAAAAAAATGACACGTCTCGTAATTATCTCAATCTTGCTAGTAGAAGAAAAAAACCTTAGTCTCTCTCATTCTTGTGTTTTTGTGTGGACTATCATTGAATGCTGAACAATTGAACGGTTGTGGTGTGGAATGATTGTGGTAGATAAAGATTCGTAAGGAGAAGAAAAATTCGTAATTGTTGTTCATGATCAAGATTCTCAAAAGTGTTTGAAGAATTTGTAAACGTATAATTGACGATTTGTTTATAAACACAAAGATGATCCTTGAAGGGAATTGAATTTATTTTTTAAATTTCGTTAGGTAAGTATAAGTAAATTCCCAAAGCTTTGAGGAGTTTATATATGCCAGGCCTGAGAGATGAGCCACATCAAATTAACTGAACTTGTCTCTTTAGCTAGGGTAGGATCAACTGTAGGGGTTAGCCACCTGAGCTGTGCAGGAGGCTCGGGTGGACTCGTTAGAAAAAATTACCAAAAATTGCAGAAGTCTTGTTGTTGAGAGTGTTGTTTGTTGTACTAGATTGAATTGGATTTTGCCAAAAAAATCCTACCATAGTCTTTCGTCCCCTTAACACGAGCTGCTTTTGGGCATTATTTTGCTTCCCTAATCTCATTAGTGCTGGTGTGGTGAGCTTCCATTAAAAGGAGCCAATATTTTGGACAAATACCAATTTTTACACACCTGTGATTTTCATTAAGTTTAACAGAACACTTAGGATGGATGTTTTCTTAGTCTGCGGAATCTTCCAAGTTTCTGCTGTGCTAGTGCTAGTGCGTGTGCCCTAACTTTATACTTTGATAACTTGAAGAATTTGCGATGGCACAAACTTGCACAAAATTTCCAGAAGTCTACACAGTTGGAACAATAAAACGAGGACAGCATCACAGGCACGATCATCTACTGGACATAACAAAGTTCTTGATTGAGAAGTTGTTTAACCAATGAACATCAAAAGTCCTTGTACCCACTACCGAAAGTAATGATAAAAACAAAAGTTGTATAATAGAGATTTCATTACTTAATTGGAGTTTTACGTAGGATTCAAACTGAGTACTCTTAATAACAATCAAGTACTACTTACTAATTTTACAATTCATCATGTGGTCCCTTTTCGATGGGGAATATAATCCTTTCCTCGCAATCGCGAACATAAAAACGTTTCTTCATGCCTTCATAATAGGATTTACAATTGTCAATATCTCCTGTCACTGTAAAGCATATATAAATCTCCAAAAGCTGGGATTTGCCATCTGCTGTGTTACACTTTATCGCCACATCGAAATTAGTCTTTTTCCTAATTTTTATCGGAAATTGATGCCTCGCATAGTCAGTTCTTGCATTCGGTCCAAGACCTACAATAACATTTATTACACATTGAAATAAGTACATGCTTTAATTGAGAAAGTGTTAATATTTTAATATTTTTACCTATTTCGCTTAAATAGTCAACCAGATCTCCTTTCATAATATCATCCAATTTTCTCTTACACCGAATAGCCAACTCGAAATAAGAGCGTGGGGTAAATCTAATGCCGTGTCCATGCTTTCTCCATTCCTCAGTCCAGAAATTAAAATTAGAACTTTTGACACGAAGATCTGGCCACATTTCATCCAATTCTTTCTTTATAGCTGCAACCTAACAACATGAGCACCAAGTATAATTGAAGATAAGCTAATGATATCGAATTGAAAACCAAGTTAAAATTAAACGGTATAATTTCTAATATTATGTAATCCAAAAAGACATTTATACGTACGTCCTCTTGTTTCAAGATATCTTCTCCAGATTGGACGTCATTTGTCATTACTTCAAGATGTCCATCCATTGGCCAAAAACCATGAATTTTGAATTGTCGAGGAATTGGAATTTTACAATTTCTGTCTCTACAATATGAATTTGGCCATTGCAATGCCAACTTAAAGCCATATACTATTACACATAAAAAGAAGCTAATTAGCGAACTTAAAAAGTGGAGTAAATGCACTCGATCATCTCCTATTGATGAATGCTACAAAAGTAACTCACCTACTATTTGATAAAAATGTAAAAACGTGATATAAGAATGCAAACAAGTATTTTTGGTCAGGCAGAGTCGTTGGAGTTCGACAATATTAAGAAATTAACAAAAAGGGACTAAAGCCATTAGTGTTATGTACAAATTAACAACTTTAGAGCATGTTTGAACCCCATTTTTTTTTTTTGGAAATAATGTATTTTAGAATAATGTTTTGATGGAGAATGTGTGGTTAAAAACAAAAGGAAAAAATTTGAATTTGCATTTAATATTATTATATTGAAGATTGTGTGGTTGAAAAAAAAGAGAAAAATGTAATTTGAAAAGAAGAGAAAATCAAAACAAGTCCTTAAAGAAACTCAAATCAGCATAAAAGTTTCGTACATTCTTGCAAAGTACAGGACCTTCGTCTACAGAATGTGTACTAAGCTATAGAACTCCTGAAGAAAATATTGTTAAAGAAAATCCCAAGACTCCTGAAGATCAGCAATCAGATCATCAACCAACATGATTTCATTTGATCTGTTTGATATAGCTCCTGTGTAACAACTTGATCTTATCTCTAATTTGTATTATCTTTCATATGTGACTTATCCTTTAGATATTTGAATCCTATGTAAACTCTTATAGCAATACAATTGTAATCTATAAATACACTCTCAATACATTGTTTTGGTAAGTTACCAAAACATATTTCTTCCAAACTTTTCATGGTATCAGAGATTTAAATAGCTCACGCTTCAACTGATCCTATGGCCACTTCAACTGCCACCCTCTCTTCTGCGTTCACCTTTCCCAACTTCACCCATCTCATTTCCATCAAACTTGATGGAACCAATTATCTCATGTGGCTTTCTCAACTTGTTCCTGTTTTGAAAAGTCATGATCTTATGGGCATCGTTGACGGTTCAGAGCCATGCCCTCGTGCCACCACTACTGATGTTGAAGGCAAGGAAATCCCCAATCCAGATTACTCCATCTGGACTAAAAAGGACCAATTTCTCTTGAGTGGGATCAATGTAACCCTCTCAGAGAAAGTATTGTCCTCAGTTTATGGTCTTAACACTTCTAAACAAGTGTGGACTGCTCTGTCTAATCGTTTTGCTTCTCAATCTCGTTCAAGAGTCTCTCACCTCAAGAGGCAACTCCAAACTCTGCAACAAAGCTCCAAATCTGCACAGAATATCTTCAATTAGCCAAGTCATGGGCTGATCAACTTGCGGCTGTTGGGAAACCAATAATTGATGAGGATCTCATATCCTTCATCATTGGTGGCCTCAATCCTTCCTTCAACAGCTTTATCACTTCTTTTACACTTTCCACTCGAGACAATCCTCTAGGTTTTGATGACTTTCAAGATGAAATCTTTAAGTCATGAAATGCTGTTAACACAACAATCTGCAGCTGCTGAACATAATACATTCGCCATGTTTACTCAACGACAAGGACACTTCAATGCCAAGCACAAAGGAAAGAATCCATCTTTCCACAAATTCCCTCCAAAGGCGACAAGAAATCAGTTCAAACCCTATAAGTATCAACCGTAGGGTCCGCCTACTCCAACTGGACAGCAACCTTTCCATACTTCTGCCTCATCCACAACTCAAGTTTGTTGTCAAATTTGTGGTAAAACCAGCCATCAAGCCCTTGATTGCTATCACATGATGGATTACTCCTACCAAGGAAGACATCCTCCTCCTCAACTAGCAACTATGGTGGCCCACACAAATGCTGTCATTGAACAACAAGAGTGGTTTGCAGACAGTGGTGCTAATGCTCATATCACCAATGACCTCAATAACTTGCAAATTCATCAGCCTTTCCAAAGTGATGATGCAGTTGCTGTGGGTAATGGTGAAGGTCTCACAATAAGAAATAGTGGTTCTTCTCACTTTCTTTCATCTTCTTCCTCCCAACCTCTATCATTTAAATCCGTCCTTCACTATCCTAAAGCAGCAGCTAATCTCTTATCTATCCAAAAGTTTTGCCTTGACAATAGTTGCTATTTTTTACTAACATCTTCTCATTTTTATGTGAAGGACAATCAGACAAATGCAATTCTTCTGGAAGGCGAGAGTAAGAATGGGCTTTATCCAATGCGGCTCCAAAGCATCTCCATCAAAAATCCATCATCTTTCACTGCCTTTTTAGGAATAAAAACCAACCTCTGGTTGGCACTCTAGGCTAGGTCATTGCTCCAATAAGATTGTAATCTCAATGGTTAAAAACCATTCTCTTCCTTTATCAAACAAATTGATTAATAAAAGTACTTGCAATGCTTGTCAATTAGGCAAAGCAGTTTGTTTGCCATTTTTTGCTTCATCTTGCATCACCTTTACACCACTTGAGCTAATACATAGTGATGTTTGGTACTCACCAATTCAGTCTACAAACGGACATAAATATCATGTAATCTTTGTGGATGACTATTCTCGATACGCCTGGCTATATCCTCTTCACACCAAAGCTGAAGTGTCTGCTATCTTTATTCAGTTCAAATTACTTGTTGAAAACCAATTTTCCACTAAAATAAAGCAGCTACAAACCGATGGTGGTGGTGAGTATTGTTCTACTCATTTCCAAAATTTTCTCACTCAAAATGCCATCCTCCATCGCAAATCATGTCCTTATACTAGTCAGCAATATGGCTTAGCTGAAAGAAATCTAAGACATATCTTGGAAACTGGCCTTAGTTTGCTCACTCACTGTCACCTTTCAAATAAATATTGGGTAGAAGCCTTTCTCACTGCAGTATACATCATCAATAGACTACCTACTCCGGTCCTTAAAGATCAATCACCATATTTTAAACTATTCAAAAAGGTACCTGACTACACTATATTTGGATGTAAGTGTTATCCCCTGCTCAAACCATTCAATAGTCATAAGCTTCAGTTTAGATCCAAGGCTTGTCTCTTTCTTGGATATAGTCATGCAAGTTACAAGTGTCTCGACCCTTTCACTGACAAAATCTACCTCTCCAGACATGTCATTTTTGATGAAAATGCTTTCCCAGCATTGGATCCAGCTCATCCTAATCAAGCCTCCAAATTAAATGCTGCCACTGATTCTCCTTTACTTATTCCCTCGAGTTTTCAGCTCTCAGCACTTGTTCCAACATCTCCAGATCCCTCTCAGGTAATATCCCCACCTCCATCTCCTTCATTTAATGCAAATTCTGCCCCTGAGCCACTAGATCCACATATACCTGCCAATCCCAATAATTCATTCATTTCTGAGCTACAAGATCAGCAGCATTCTGCAACTGACCCTCCTGCTCTCCTTTCTAAGCCAATCCTTGCTAACACAATCAACACCCATTCCATGCTAACAAGAAACAAAACAAATTCCTCCAAACCAAGAGCATATTCTGACTACCATCTATATTATTCAACAAAGCATCCCATTGCTCTTCACACAAATCTTATTGAGTCACCTCCCACTTGCTACACCAAAGCAGCCACTAATTCACGATGGCAGGCTGCCATGAATCAAGAATTTGAGGCTCTCATTCAAACTGGGACATGGAGTCTTTGCCCTCGACCAAAGGATCACAATGTTATACATAACAAATGGGTATACAGGATTAAACAAAAACAAGATGGAAGCATTGACAGGTTCAAAGCTAGATTGGTTGCTAAAGGATTTGAACAACAATATGGAGTTGATTTCGCAGAAACCTTCAGTCCTGTGATCAAGCCTCCCACTATTAGAGTCCTCTTAGCACTGGCAGTCCACTTCAATTGGGATATCCGACAGTTGGATGTCTCTAATGCATTTCTACATGGTTCCCTATTGGAGGATGTCTATATGGAACAACCTCAAGGTTTTGAAAACAAAGATCACCCTGACTATGTTTGCAAATTAAACAAAGCACTTTATGGCTTAAAACAAGCTCCAAGGGCCTGGTTCACTCGACTGTCTACAGCCCTTCTTGAGATTGGATTCAAAGCTTCTACGGTTGACAGTTCCCTTTTCATTTATCTTCATGGCAACACTCACTTATTTCTCTTACTTTATGTGGATGACATCATCCTCACAAGTAACAACAATGCTACTTTGTTCTCTATCATTACTATCTTGCAGCAACAATTTTCTCTTAAGGATTTAGGACCACTCAGTTTCTTCCTTGGTATTCAAGCTATCCGCAGCTCAACAAGTTTGCACCTCACTCAAACCAAATACTTTCATGACCTGTTGCATAAAGCACACATGCTGAGAACTAAACCTTCCAAATCACCAACAACAATTGGTTGCAAACTATCTCAGTCTGAGGAAGAATCACTTTCAATCCTACTGAGTGTCGACAAATAGTTGGTGCACTACAATATTGTACACTAATGAGACCAGATATAGCATTCTCTGTTAACCAGCTCTGTCAACATATGCATGCTCCTACTTCCTCCCATTGGATTGCAGCAAAAAGGGTGCTTAGGTATCTCAAAAATACCGTTAACCATGGCCTATTTTATACCAAAGGAAACCTGTACTTAACAGCCTACTGTGACTCAGATTGGGAAGGAAACCCAGATGATCGAAGGTCTACAACAGGTTTTGGTATTTTTCTTGGCAATTGCCTTGTGTCATGGAGTGCTAAAAAGCAACCAATGGTCTCTAAGTCAAGCATTGAAGCCGAGTATAGGGCTCTAACAATAACCACAGCAGAACTTTATTGGTTAAGGATGTTGTTCAAAGATCTCGGCATTTCACTCTCTCATGCACCCTCAATCTGGTGTGACAATGCTAGTGCTCTAGCTTTGGCATCTAATCCAGTATTTCATGCTAGGACAAAGCACATTGAAGTAGATTACCACTTCATCAGAGAGAAAGTGCTTAATGGTGATATCCAACTTAAGTTCATCTCCACAAAAGACCAACTTGCAGATATTTTTACAAAAGGGTTATCTTCCAATCGTTTTTCTTTGTTGACATCCAAGCTTCATGTGTTATCCTCCCCCATGAGATTGCAAGGGGTTGTTAGGGAAAATCCCAAGACTCCTGAAGATCAGCAATCAGATCATCAACTAACATGATTTCATTTGATCCGTTTGATATAGCTCCTGTGTAACAACTTGATCTTATCTCTAATTTGTATTATCTTTCACATGTGACTTATCCTTTAGATATTTGAGTCCTATGTTAACTCTTATAGCATTGCAATTGTAATCTATAAATACACTCTCAATACATTGTTTTGGTAAGTTGCCAAAACATATTTCTTCCAAACTTTTCAAATATAAGGATCAAAAGTTTAGAATAGACTTTTTAAACATGAGATGCAGTCAAATTTAAAGATTCACCCTTTAAAATCATACTTCGAGAGACTATTTAAATTAACATTTTAATTTAAAGAATGGTTGGCTCTCCAAATCTGGGGAGCCAAACTCATTCTCTATAATTAAATGTGATAGTTTTTTAGTATTAGCAATTCTGTGGACAAAATGACAAATTTGTAACGTGTTGTAAAAATTAAGAATCTAGGGTACAAGTTGTATAAAATTGGGTTATAAAGTTTAGGGTTCGAGTGAGGGCTCAACGACTGCATTTTCGCTGACTTCTTGCACAGTTGGCGCTCGAGTGACAATGCATCGCTCGCTTGTCGCTGAGCCCTTGCTCGAGCGACAGGTCGATCCAGAAAATCCTATTTTGCTATTTTGAAGTATTTTTTTTAGTCTCATTCAACCTAATTATCTTATCCTATAAATATCCAAGCCTATGAACGAATTGTGGTGTAGTTGTTCGTTATGCCTCTTCTCTATGACATATTCAAGAGTCTATTCATACATTGATTTCATCCTTTCACTCTTGATTTTATATAACCACATATTTGGGAAAAACATCAAACACATTGAATCTAAAACACCACCTACTTCCTATTGGTCATAGGAAGGTACTTTCTCAATTGAATTTCAAAGGCTGTTGGAGGTTGAGAAAGGTTAGACTACAAGCATAGAAAGAGCAGAAGGTCTAGGAGTAGGTTTTTGGAATTTCACTTGTAAGAGACAATTGCAGAAGATCTTTGAGCAGACCTTTGAGTTGGCAGGAAATAGATCGAAAAGTCTAGTGGAGTTGCCTAGATAATAATTGAATATAACTCACTCCCTATTGTCTATGTGGGGGTAACTGGCTTGGTCCCGAAATTTTTACCCAATTCCATCATCAATATTGTGTTATTTAATGCTTTCCTTATTACTACGATATTCAAACATAAGATATTTGGACTTGTATGCTTAATCATCTAGAAGCAATTAATAGTGACTTATTACTTTTGATTGATTAATTCCACACATAGGGTCAAAACAAAAACGGATAAGTAACAACCATTCGGTAACTTAAAAACCGTTAAATTGCTAATCCGTGAACAATTAAGTGGTATTTAGTGTGACGCCTGATTTTTCAATTGTTATGAAAGCACAAATTCATTCCTTGACCCATATTATCTAGATGAGTAATTCATTTTCATCCCGCCATATTTTGATGACTGTAATTATGCCTAATGAAAAGTTAGGATGAGTCTTTTTAAAATCAATAGATGAGCGTATCTAGCTTAGTGTTGTGAATGGTTGAGTTGCATGTAGTTCTATGGTTAATAATGAAGTAATATCCACTCCCATTGCTAATTGGACTAGAGAGAACTTAGATTAATGTAACTGGAATAGTAAAGCCTTACATACCCTATTTATGGCAGTATTCTCGAAAGAGTTTAGGCGAGTGTCTATGTGTGAGGTAGCCAAGAGGTTTGGGATATTCTACAGACCACATATAAGGGAACCCGGGCGGTTAAGAACTTGAAGTTGTAGATTTTGAACACTAGGTTTGAAGATATTAGAATGAAAAAGAAAGAGACCTTTCATGAATTCTATGCGAGCTTAAATGACATAGTAAATTCTAGTTTCAACCTAGGTGAGAGAATCCAGGAGCCTAAGATAGTCAGAAAAATTCTTAGATCCCTACCAGAAAAGTTTAGACCTAAAGTCACGGCAATAGTTAAGGACTTATATTCCATTAAGATTGAAAAGTTTGTTGGATCTCTCCAGACATATGAACTTACATTAGGTAAACTTAAGACTGAGAAGTCAATTTCCTTGAACACCTTTAAAGATGAAGATTCTGACTCTACCCATTCAGATTCTCCTAACGGAAGGGAGTTAGCATACTTTGCTAAAAAATTCTGAAAAATGCTTAGGAATAAAAAAAAAAAAAAAAAAAAATAAAGACAGACAGCGAGGTGATTCTAGTGAGTCTAGAAGACGATCTCAATCTGTAAGATGTCATAATTACTAGGTTTTGACCACATTAGGAATGAGTGTCCTAGCAGTAAAAGAAATCCAGATAACACTATGAATGCTACTCTACTAATGATGAGTCTCACTTGAAAAATCAAAGTGAGAAATCAACTCGTGAGGAAAGTGAAAAATATATTTCCTTTACTACAAGAATTAATAATGGATCTGATAAGAGGAATGAGAAGGATAAGAGCATAAGTAGTAGTGAGAATTCAAAAGAAGATTCTGATAGTGAGGAAGATATTCATGAGGCTTATGACAGAATCTATGAGGAAAGCATTAAGATTATAACAAAAAATAAAGCCTTAAGTACGAGAGTTGCGGAACTTAAGTCAGAAAACGAGAAACTCGTACCGTACATGCAGGACCTACCTCTACTTTGACTGTGTTGAAATCAATGAATGAGTTTTTAGTTACAGGTGTTAGGAGTCTCACTAGAGCTTTAGAAGACCTCTAAGAGAGCTAATGAGCTGACAGTTGAAAAGGAAACCTTAGAAATCCATGCAAAAATCTTCTGAGCGACGTAGAGCATTCCAAGAGCTTGAGAAGACCTCTAGGAGGGATAATGAGCTGACAGTTGAAAAGGAAACCTTAGAAATCCATTTAAAAATCTTCTAAGCGACTATAGCGAAGTCTCCACTTCATGCGTTTTCTAGTGGTTCTATAAAGCTAGTTAACATTCGAGGAATTGGCAAGCTTGCAGGTAATAAGGGAGGCCTAGAATATAATAAAAATTATCATAATATTGTTAATACATTCAAGACCACATTTGTCCCTGGTACTAATCAGCTTAAACATGTGACTAACCTTAAACTTAAGAATAAGAGATATGTAAGACAGAGGCCTACTAGACAACATAGGACCCTCTAACCTAGGAATAGATATCAACGATCTCATAACTTTGGTCCTAGTTTTATCTCTACATGTTTTTATTGTTGTGAGTTATGACACATAAGGCCTATGTGTCATCATTTTCAGAAAAGAAATAGAAATCGAAATTTAAATAGAAATAAGAATCAGGATTATGTTGGTCAGATTGACTTCCATACTAATCAAGTAAGTAAATTGACCAAGTTCATAACACAGATGACTGAAAATATTCATGTCACTATGTAAGTTAGGTGAAGAAAAGTGATATGAAAATTTTTGAAACAGATCACGATGCTCTTAAAGGTAAGAGCATTTGCAAACCTAACTGATTAAGTATTTTGGTGTATGCTCATACTTTATCATTGTGTGATATTGATTTATGCATGATCATATTTGTTTATTTGGTTTCTAGGTAGAAAACTCATGCATATTTTTTATTTTTATTTTTTGTGCGTTTGACAATTTTTTTTTTTTGCTTGGTGCATTCATGCTTTAAAATAAAAACAACAAAAAAATGAAAATTTGAAAAATAAAAAAAGCGAAAAATTATTTTTACAGTATAATATATAATATACTTGAATTTATTTGTTGTGATCAAGCATGGGTTTAATCGATGAGTTGTAACATAATTTTCATTGCCGGCTTAAGTTATTATGGAATACTTAGTATATGTGTCTTCATGTACCATCTACTATACACACTATGATATTGTTAGTGAAACTCAATCGCGTGTGTGAGATTTGTGATGACAATCACATGTTTGTAATGTAACTTTGAACATGAATTGACCTTATTTATTATACCTAACCTCAAGTTTGTCCCTGGTAACAAAAAAAGCTCAATATCTTATGTTCTTCTTCGGAGCCTATTTGATTCGAGCAATTAAGTATGCAGGGTTTCTCATAACTTAGTACCTATGGTCAACTGATTTGGGTTAATCGGCCTAAAGCTCGCTATAGGGGTCATTTTAGTCGTTTAATGAAGAATAGATGGACTTAAGATGTGAAAAACAATAATGAGTTTAAATTATTGAAAGATGTGAAAATAAAATGTACTCAAAGTCAAAGGGAGAAAAGAAAATATCTATACAAAAAGACCTTTTACTTTAAGGTCCTAATGCTCTTTAAATGGGTTGACTTTCACAAGTAGAAGAACACACTTATTGATAGTGATGTTTAGCATGTCCTTTCTCACAAAGTTAAGATTTGGAGTCCTACTTACAAATGATTAGTAACATTTTACACACATGAGTCACTTTTACAATTTACTCCATGTTAAATTGTCATAAGTATGTGGGAAAGTTTATTGTACATTGCGTATACTTGTATATGCTAACAACAACATTTTTGAGTTATTATATGTTAATGTTAAAAGTTTTCAATTATTGGTCCCTTCTTCATTTGTGACAAGGGGTGAGTAAAGTAAATGTTGTGAATGGGAGAATTTTACGGGAGAATTTTAAATTTTAAAATTTTTTGAAAGTGAAGTAGATTGATATGGGGAAATTTGTTGATTGCTTTGCATTCTGTACCGTATCTACCTAGCTATTTGAGTTTTTGATATTTTTGTGATGCTAGTGTTTTTGTTGCTATTTGGATTAAAGTTAGTGTTACGTCTAAATCTAGCTAGTGTTGATATCATGTGTACAATGATTTTATTATTTCCTATATCAAACATCAGACTCCTTGGATCCGAAACACCACCTACGCTTTATTGGTCATAGAAAGTTTGAACTTTAGAGGTTGCTGGAGGTTGAGAAAAGTTGGACTACAAGTGCAGGAAGAGCACAAGACCTTGGAGAAGGTTCTTGAGATTCCACTTGAAAGAGACAATTGTAGAAGATCTTGGAGTAGACCTTTGAGTTAGCATCTGATGGTAACTCACTCTTATTGTCTATAGTGGAAGTAACAGCTTGTCCCGAAGTTTTTACCCAGTGGGTTTCTTCGTCGCCAATATTGTGTTATTTACTGCTTTCCTTATTAGTGCAGTATTCAAACATAGGATATTTGGACGTGTATGCTTAATCATCTAGAAACAATTAATAGTAACTTGTTGCTTTTGATTGATTAATTTCGCACACAGGGTCAAAACTAAAAACGAATATGTAACAACCATTCGATAACTCAAAAGCCGTTAAATTGGTAATCCGTCAACTATTAAGTGGTATCCAGTGCGACACCCGATTTTTCAAAGTGCATTTAAAGTGTTTAAATTTTCAATGTAGGAAAATAATAAAATAATCAAAATATAAGTCAGTTAAAATAAAAGACAAAGAAAAATAATAAATATTTTTTAGGAGTGTTAAAATTAAGTGTTAAATATAAAGAACTTGCTAGAGCACTTTTAACTCTCTAAATTTACATATGCTCTCCAAATGATAGAATATACTTTTTAAAAATAGAGAGTCTCTTGGAAATCCTCTTGCAAATGATAATGAACGAAAAAGATATTAAGAACGGTTGCAGAATCTCGTTCCAAGATCTTTGAAACGGTGATTTTTGGGGCTCAGTTTTACGTTACATTTCTCTACCAAACAATCAATCTAATCGGCTTCAACCTACGACCAATATATTCACTTCAATTGCTTCTCAATCTCACCCACAAAGAACAAGATATTGGTGTTGATTTATAGCCACAAAGGCAAGAAGCAAGCAGTGAAAGAAGGCATAAAGATGAGACCAAAGACATAAAGTCAGCCACTGGTTTTAGAGCACAAAGCAAACTGTTTTCCTCCCTAATTTTACAACCATGTTTTCTTCTCTCTTTTTCTCACAAATCAGACGGAAGAATGGCTAGGGCTAGACATCCGTATATATAGATATAGGTTAGGTTTTAGTTGGACCAAGAAAGAGGTTAAATGGGGCCAAGATCCAATAGTCGTCCAATAGGTAAATATATGAACGTGAGCAGCATTAATTCCTTAAATTATTTCCAACGGTCCACACTGTTTTCGAGTCGAGCATTTAGACTTGGTCGTTTGGTAATCAATTCCATTGGCTGATGCCAGTGAAAATATATTCCAACGTTTTACATAGGGCTAGACAAAATTCACAAATCGAACCAGACCAAACCGAGCGGTTCTTCATAAGTTAAATACCCGAAAGGATATCTGGATCGAGAACTGATGTGTTTGGATCGGTTCTCGGTTCTAGCCCAAGAACCGAATAAGAAGGGAATCTAAATATTTTTATATTGAATTAATTAAATTATTTTAATTTTTTCTAAATAAATTAGCAAATTAATTAAACAAACCAGCCAAGTCTACCCAAATTAATTTTTTATTAACCTAATATTTGGGCCTTATCTTTCCCCTTTCCATTCCAATTTCATTTGGTAAGTAGTACGCCCACTCCCGTATAAATTAAAATCATTTGATAATTTTAAAACCTACGTAGTACATCCCCATTCCCAAATTGATTTTAAAACTTCATCATTTCACCGGCTACGGAATTATTGATATAGATTACCGATGTTTTAATATTAGTATCTACTTTTTGGTATTTGTATACATTGAATTAAGCTTATTGGACAGCTTGTTATTTATATATTTTTAAATTGGGCTACGTTAATTTATAAAAGTTACGAATGAACATATCATTAGTTGTATTCATATAGTGTTGCTATAAATTTTAAAAAATTAATTATGGTACGGAACCGAACTGAATCGAACCCGAACGGTTCCATAATTATATTTGGACCCGACGGTTCCATTTATTAAATACTAAAAAATTTTGAGTCGGTTCGATTTAGAACCAAATCGACCCATGTCCAGTCCTAATTTTACATCATACACTGGAATTTATTGGGTATCAAAACCAAACAAGAACCTACGATTAATTCTAGGGTTTTCAGTCATAAAATCATCTATCATCCCTTAGTTAAAGTTTGATCTATTTAGGCCTGAATTCTTGTTCAGGTACTTCATGATCTTGCACAAAGTTAATTTCTACACTTGAAGCTCTAAGATAAGCTAGCTTCGTGTCACAGATCATATACGCAAGGGGAAATAAAGTGACCTTGTACAAGATCATCTGGTTTTGGTAAATGCAAACATAGTATAAGTTTGGTATCAATCGCTAAAAGAACCCAATCTATTGATCTTCAAAAGCAGCTACATTTTCCAATTTGTCCTTAAAAAACGACTCCAAATCTCGTTCTTACTTCCTTTTTACATACTTTTACATACCTTTTCTCTCTTTATGTTGACTCGGTTTTTGGTGAACCTGAATATAAAAAAACACGAGATTAGTATTGTATTATTTGATGAAAGCTAAGTTATAAAAAATTAACAACATCATTACTAAGAACACACAATGACCCCCACCAAATTCAAGAAATGAATTAGCAACTCCATGACTACTAATACTTAGAGAGAGAGAGAGAGAGAGAGACTTATTTAAATAAAAAAATTCTCAAAACAAACTTCTTTTTTTCCTAAAATCAAAGACTGGACAAACAATAAACGTTTTTAACTAAACAAATATATAAAAAAGTAACTACTTACCGGGATGAAAAGCAGAGATAAAATAAGAAATGGAAATACGAGGTGTGTCCTCATTTCTTAGCCAGAAGCTGTGGATCAATGTTTCTTCTTGAGCTGGAGATAAAATATCATTTCAAGTTACACTAAATGTTCCATTTTATACTACATTCAGAAGTACAATAATATCCTTGAAAACACGACTATTAAATATTTTTCTTATGAAAATAGAAGGTGATTATAAAATGTTAACAAAAATAATACCTTCATGTCCACCAACCACCATATTTTCTACCAGTTATGAATAAGTTGTACTCTAATATTTAGATCTAAAATTGTTCTTAGAAAATTTCGATTAGATTTAAGCTACTCCGTCTGCTCCAGGCATGTATATTGAGCACATAGGTTGAATTTTATTTTTCTAGTTAATTGGACAGTCTTGGAACTAAAAACCTCGAATTGATTATTTAACCAAAAAGAAATTTCAACCCATATGGTCATTATGAAAGAATAAGAACATTAATGTTAGAAAATTCAACCAAAATGAAAAGAAAAAAAAAAAGCAAGAAACCATATTAATTCCTTGTCAGCATTATCTCTGCACTCACTGTTAGAGGATTTTATGGTGATTTTATTGTTTTTCCGAAAAAAATTGGTGAGTTGTAATTGATGGACTAATGAAATCATCAACCTAATTCATTTAGGTAAACAAAATGTACATGTAACTCGTCTACTCTATCCATGGTTTGCAGCGTATAAAAAGAAAAAGAGTAAACTAGGGCGAAAAGAAAAACATACCTTGATTTTGCAAATCAAATTGATGAAAGAAACTTGTATCTGTTAATGTTTCCCTAGAGAGAGCGAGAGAGAGAGAGAGAGGGGGGCGCTCCTTAGGACATTTTAAATGTTTCTTTCTTAGGGGTGTGTTTGAGCCACATTATTTTGGATAAACATATTCTGGAAAAGTAGATTGATGGAGAATTTGTGGTTGAAAAATAAAGAAAAATTATTGATGTGGTGAAAAATATTATTTTATTAAATAATATGTTGTTGAAAATGAGTTGAAAAATGAAAATGAAAATTTTAATATACCAAACAGGGGCTTATACTAAGTTTAGGTTTGCAGTTTGCCGAGAGAATGGATACACACCCATTCGGTCCCCATTATTCCAAATTATAATAAGAGAAATAGTAATTTATTGAAAAAATTGTGATTGATAAGAAGTAAAGAGAAAAATTAATTATAATTTAACGAGAAATAATTGGAGCCAAACAGGGTATAATGATCAATCACATCAATTAAACTTAAAAGGTTAATTCAATCTAGATGGTTAAACGGGGCTATCAAGTACATCTTTAGTTATATTCGATTAAATCGTCGAGTACATATGTTTTCTAGAAAGTTTGTAAAAAATGGATGAAATTGTTTCACAGTATCAAAATTTTAATACATGAATGAAAGACCTAAATGTAAAAAAAAACTGTAACAAATTACGGTACGTATGTAACCATCTTCTACAGCGACAGATACGCACTACGACAAAAGCACTTTAATGGACCAACTTTACCATATCCACATGTGCACACCACAAACGTATTTGAAATCTCTTTCGAAA
>CAIGRQ010080846.1:0-10623 GCA_903798375.1 Fraxinus sp. D2006-0159
ACCCTGTTACACAGTGTTAAAGAAAGCCA
The DNA here is from genome assembly GCA_903798375.1 of Fraxinus sp. D2006-0159. NCBI lineage: Eukaryota > Viridiplantae > Streptophyta > Magnoliopsida > Lamiales > Oleaceae > Fraxinus > Fraxinus sp. D2006-0159. The sequence continues at coordinate 30 of CAIGRQ010080846.1, forward strand.
TATCAAGAGTTCGTGAAGTTAAAGAGAAGTATCAACTGCAAGCCAAGAGCCTTTAATATCATAATTTAGAATAGAAGTTCTGAAGAGGAAGTGAAACTTGGCAACTCGATCACGTTTTTCCATGCCAGTAAATGTAGTCCATTAGAAAAATATTTTGCACAAATAATCAGGGTGCATCAAAGATATTATCTATAGGCCTCAAAGTTTTTTGGCAATAGGATCCACTGTGAAAAAGTATATCCCCTTGCAAGATCGTGTATATAACTGGTGAAAAGTTCATTGAACCCAAAAATATTGTGTTCTAGATATATAAACAAACACGAGTATAAATAATTAATTCGCCATAAAAAAGGCAGAACCATACAAGGTGAGTATTAAGATCCTTAAATGCTTGCCCATCCTCCCATGCCTCAGAGATGACAGTCCCAGCCCTGCCCAGTTCATGGAAGAAGAAAGAGGTGTAAGCAAGAGGAGATAACTAAATAGTAGATGGTGGAGAGCAAAAAAAAAGGACGTAATGAAATGAAATTTGATATTGAGGGCCCGTTTGAGCTACATTTTTTCTTCATTATAATGAAAAATATGACCGTTNAGGACGTAATGAAATGAAATTTGATGTTGAATATCCAAAAAACATTTCGAGATAATTACATAGATGAGATGAGGGGAAAAAGAAGATAACGGAAGGAAAATTGCATAAAATTTAACAATGTCCAGCCAAGAACTAAATAACTAATTAATATTTTTCTCCCAAAAACATTATATACCAAAAAGCATGAGACAGTTTAAGAAGAAGAAAAATTGAGAATGGAAGTTTCAATTGTGGAAAACAAACAATTCCTATGATTCACAATTTCTAAAGCAGGCTGAAGGACAAGAGAGCAACTCCAGCACCCAAATGCACTAAAAATGAACTCCAAACATTTCATGGTGCATAACCATAAAAATAAGGGCAATATGAAAAGGGAAAAGAAGCATGCCTCGTGCCTTTGCATGTCGGATGAGTAAAAATAATTTACAGTGCAGACATCACATTATGTCATTCTAGTTTTGATTTTTCCATACGTAATAACCCTCGTGTTTAAGACTTCAGATCTCTTTAAGATACAATGTGACACAAGTAAACCATTCAGCATCTAAATCTTTCTCTCCATTTTTTTGTGATATTGATTCCTTCCCAGGTAAAGACTACAATCAGTTGGCTCACGAACTTGATTGTACCTTATTTACACAATTTCTGGGTGATCACCCAGCCCACTTAATGATGGAAGGCATCAGTGAGGTAATTTTACCAATCTCAGTATCCAGCCACCTAGGGAACTGTCAATAACTGATCTAATTTGTCAAATGTGGTCAGTGTTAAGAAAAGGGTTCCAAAGTGAAAGAAGCTTACAATATGAAGCATTTCAATTAATTCAATGAGTTTCATAACTGTAAAAATTCTCTGAAGTCAGACAAAGTACCTAAGAAGATATCATGCTTATGTGTTGTTAAAAAGTGTTTGGCACCAATAAATATCCATACTGCAATTTTTAATTTGTTATATTCACCACAGAGATACTCAATGAAAGTCATGCCAATATGAAATCATATTAACGTCCATATGAACAAACGACGTATTGACCATCATATCTAGCATTTTGCAAGGGAAATTCTAAACTCCTATATACAAGTCAAGCCATTATTCAACAAATAAAGGATGTATTCATTCAAAAGTAGAACATTAGTGTAGAAGCAAGACATGACATATTTTGCACAGTGATGTCCAGCTTCCAAATTACACCAACAATCAAAATAACAAAATGCTCAAGGTAAAGGTAAATAAAATGCACATAGATTTTTTAAGTTCAAAAAAATAAATGTCGTCTTTTTCACTGAGTACCAGTAAAATGATATATAGATTTTTTCCCACACAGCCATATGGTACACATATTTCCATGGACCAGAGTGGAGACACGCTCTAAGATTTTTTGTTTTCTAACACATTCTTTTCTTTCCGGTTATATAATTAGGAAAACTAACTATTATCAATAGAAAAGTGAAACAAAACATTAAAGTACCTGACAACTCCCACATTACCAAGTCTCAAGGAATCTTGGCGTACTTTCATCCTTGCTTCTTGTCTCTCGGCTTTTGAAATAGTTATCAATAGATCAGATATTATTTTCATTCTCTGCGTCAAGAAAACAAACAAATAACTAATTCCTGGATGTAGCAAACCAACAGATCACAACATAAAACATCAGAAAGAACGACAATCCACTGTGCGCAACTTTTTGGTCGAAGCCTCAATTGGCTACATCCAAATTTTATAAGCCTGATAGTATGCCATTGTATATAAAATATTTTCTGTTCATTGGCAACAGGGATGCACAATAAAACAAAGCTTTCAACTCAGTCGTGCAGCAATCTTTCTACCAAGGAAGGTTACCCAATTCTAAACCCACCATGAAACAGACCACTTGATTTAGAATTTTAGATTTTATCAGCTTCTAACATTTTAGATAGTAAACACAATAACATGTACTAGCTCTATTTACAAAACGTCAAGTAACACCAAGAACGAGAGAGAGGATGGAAATAGAAGGAAACTCAAAAGATGGAAAATAATATATTTAACTTGGGAAATGGAGAAACTAAAAGGTCAGGAGTATCTTCATACCCCAAAAAACTAACTGCTCAAAAGATGATAAAAACAGACAAAAAAAAAAAACCTTTGGCTTCATCTGCAGCTCATAATCTTTAAGATCCTTCAGTTCCTGTGCAAAATAGAATAAATATGATAATGCGTGCATAGAAATAAGAAATGGTTACTCAAAGCCAAGCTGCTTTTGAATTCAAATTACAATTACACCTTTTCTAACTGTTGATGCTGATTTCGATGATCAGAGTTCTCTTCACGCAACTTTGTTAGTTCTTCCTCCAAAGCTGCAACTTTTGCACTTAAAGAAGTGACCTCCTAATTTCATTGTACCATAGGAAGTTCGGTAAATAGTTAAAATGAGCTCTATCTCTTTCTAATATCAATATGAGTTTAAACAGGAGCAGAATTCATAAGCAAGGAAAAGAAACAAAAGTGATAATAATGTCACAACAAATGAAAACCTCTAAGGAAGTATGGCCATCAAGCCCAAGATGCTCACTGGGAAAACGCTCCTGCATCTGTCAGATTAGGTAGGAGCATAAGAATACTAAATTAACTGTCTTCGCAATAGTTTAGCTGCATATTTAAAGTTGCAACCAAATTTGCACATTAAAATGGATGAGTTCCAACAAACAGGTACATAAATATATCAAATAAAAATACATCCAAGGCACAAATATTCACTTTATCGTTTGTTCTCATAAGCAAAAGAATGGCTTAAGAAGAACAGTTATGTTCTCATACTTGAAGCACCTTGACTTCTAAAGTGGAAAATGATATCTTCAAGTAGCAGGACCAAATTATCCTGGAAAACTAGAAAACTCAAAACCAATTCTGCAACATAGGTCTAAATGGTAATATGTTCCTAGTTTTTCTTTAACACACAAAGTCATAGAAGTTGTCGATATTATTTTTACTCGGTTAATACATAAAGCATCAAGCAATCCAATAACTGAAATCTAAAACAACAAGATAAAATGACAGCGAGGACAAAATATAACAATGAAGTTCGTAATATGTTCCTGATTGTTTTTCTTAACACGCAAACATTAGAGAAGTTATCGATATTATTTTTACTTGGTGGTACACAAAGCACCAGGCGATCCCATAACTTAGATCCAAAATAACAACATAAAGTGATAGCGAGGACAAGATTTAACAATCATGATGCATCTAACATATCAGGAGAACTGTCTTTTCGTCTACCACCAAAAGAGGAAAATATATGAAAAGGGAGAAACTTCAAATATCATGCATCAAGACATTATTTTAAGTAAAAAGACTGTGGAAGGAAATGGAAGTAATTGAATTGCCAGTTTTGTTCTATCCTTTATTGACATACCGATGCAGCGGAAGAAGCGAATTATTGAACGAACACACTTACACACTCGTTGATTCTTAGATTACCAAGAATTTGATACCAAATTGAGAGAAATCTCAAAGCAATAGTATTCAATCAACTGAAAAACAAGAATTGCTATTGTCTTTATCAAAACCCCAAAAGCCTATTTTGATGAAATTAAAAGCCAAACCCTATTTGATGAGAAATATCAAGAGTCCCTAAAATATGACAAAATGACAAAATAAGCAAATAAGAAAAATAGGATACAAATGAACAAGGCCGACAGCTCATACACACTTATGACTATATTGATCACAAAATTAAAAAAATGAAAAAAATAACAAAGGTATACTAATATATATTAGTATGCAAACATATCCTCGGCAATCAAACCACATGGCAGGATAGCATTCAGAAGTTAAAAAATGTCATGACATAATAATTGGACCTTGTGTGAGTTTTCGAGTTGACCGTTGGATGGAGGAACTGTCTCCATTCTCGTTGGATCACCAACTCGGGAACAACGTCCCCTACCTGAAGCAGAACTTCCCCTACCACGACCTTGCTTTTTTTTATTTACGTCAAGACCCACCTTGTTGGAGTCTGATTCTTTATTAACTTGTCTTGCATCAGCAGCTGCCTGGTGTAAATTGCGTGAAGCATTACTATACACATTTTTTACCAAATAGTAAAATCTAAGAACAACGCTGAAACTACCTTAAGAAGGCATACAGAGGTACACTAAACTTAAAGATTAAGAGATTAAAAGAACAAATATATGGAGAAACGGATTAGCCTTCAACATAAGACAAAATTCAACAATTGCAACAAGCCAGCCAATTATAAATAATCACGCTTACCTCAACATGTTCAAATAAAGAAGAATCTTCAACTTTTCGGCGCTTCTGAGTGTTTGCTTGTATGAGAAACTCCCCTCCATTCTGGCATACGAGTACAGATATGTCAAAATGACCGTAAAAGAGTAAATCCATTGAGAACATCTACTACATTTTTTTTTTGGATAGCAAAGGTAAGCAACATAGATTTTGAATGGAATATCCAAAAAGCACCAGAAACGCGGTTAATACCCGTCTTTCTGCTAAACGGGATGTATTGAACTCATAATCCTAATTTTTACGAATGTCAACTAAGTATCACAAGTAAATTGGTCCCAGTTTTTCAATCATTTGATAGGAATATTTTTCAATCAAACTAAGTAGGCTATGTCAAAGCAAGAGACTACTTTGCCAAAAGAATAAGAAATACAATTAACTAATCTTTCTAGCCAGTCCCCTGATGCTTATACCTCATATCAAAATTTCAGTAGTAATCACTTTGGAAAATTTACCTAATGGAAATACTCGGAGAATCGGGAATCAAATATGGTTTATTGGCTACCCAATGAGGATCAACCTTTTTTATCATGAATTTTAACTCTTAAATATTCGCAAGGGATGATATGCGGAAAAAAATTAGTTAACTAAGAAATGTGAGAAGATGTAAAAAAGCACCAATAAAAGTGGAGGGAGAAGAGAACCATAGTACAGTAGTTTCATCACGTGCAAAAAGATATTATTACAATGAAAAGCCCTAAGTGGAACCAATATCGAGTAATTGATCCCTGTATTGTGAAAAAACTCAGGCAACACGGAAACATGAAATAATGTAAAGATCACAGATAAAAGAGGAAGAAGAAGGGAAGCATAAGACAGTACTTAATCTCATGCAAAAAGGTATTGCAACAATGAAAAGCCCCTAAATGGTACTAATAAGTAATAACTATTAACTGATCAAAAAGGAAGTAATTCAATTTTGGTTCAGGAACACAAATAGCTTTATCTTAAACATTTGATGCACACATGAGACTAATAGGTCCAGAATTGTATTCATTAGACAGGAAAATGTAAACTGAAGCACAAAAATTCATTCTCTTCTATTGGACATGGTGTTCGAAAATATAAGATGCGCCGAGGGTTGCACATAGGCGTTTTATAACTTAACTATCTTTAGCTTTTCTATTCCTTTTCTACCAATAAAAGCTAGCTACATTTCTGTCCTCTTTTTCCATTTGCATTTCCTTACACAAGACATTTGGAGTACCCAAAAACGTTCTTAAGGTATAAGGTATTTTAGTGGGAACCACCTCATTCAATCATATGATGATGTGTGTTGCATGGACACTTCATCTAGGTTGGCGTGCCTATGTTCGACATGTGTTGTGTCATATTGGATATGACACCCCTCGGACACTCCATCATGATTATTTTTCTATATTTTTACCTCAAAGTTATTATTAAAAAACAAACAGGTACTCTTATTTAAAATATTTCAAAAAGAAAAACTGAAGTTAAACAATATGAATGAAGAATTTTATCAACGAACAACATGTCATACAGGTATCGTGTTAGATTACGTGTCCGTGTCGATGCATCATAGGTGGTGGTTAATCCTAGTTCTAAAAGAGGTAAGAAATTATCAAGTGTTCTTCCTTAAGCAGAGGAAAGGGAGAAAAGAAAACCACTTATAAGTCCCCCCCCACCCACCCACCCACCCACCCCAACAACACACACACACACACGCCCAAAAAGGTTCATTTAAAAACAAATGTTGTGAGACTTGAAAATCAACCAGTATAAACTCAAGGGGTATGGTTGAGTTCGCTTCAAGAATACTCTTGACATCTCCGATTTCACTGCCAGATTATCTGACGTGTGCGAGCCATGATAAATGATTATAGTTATATATCATTCCAAAGATTTTGGTAGAGACCATGCAATGCTCAACATGTTCGAGTCAAGCCAATGAAGTAATAATGGCATTGGAATCCAACTCAAAGAGAACTTGGAGAGCCCCCGAGTTTCATTCAACAAGGATTGCATTAGTTCAGGTTTTTCAAATACTCCCTGCCAAAATTCTGCTTTTCACAAACATTAATGGATGCCACTCATTGAATTTTGATTCCACACTTCATGTCCATGTATCACTATACTAAAAATATAGAATTCCAACACTGAATTCAAGTGCTAAATCAAGTTTGTGCTTATGGTACCTATACAAATATTACTATTTAACGGTGTTCCATTTAGTAAGCAAATAAGTACTATATTCAGAAGAACATTTATTTGGAACAAGCTTAGATTGTTCTTGCTTGCTGTAGTGATCAAACCTCATTCTGCCCACCATGTACTAGTGCAGAATTTGATAGCTAAAATTTAGATTTCCGGTAGCTTGGAACTTCGGGTGCCAAATAATTGTACCACAGTTCATATTTTGCACTGCATCTCATACAATTCTAAGACAATGAGACTATAGCCACTATATTTCACGAAATGAAAGGTAACCATAGATATTATCAACAACAGGACAGACTGTAAGAATAAATAAAATCCAACAATTTAATACTAAAGTCAGGTTCTTTGTATTTTGACAAAAGATAAACATCAGATGCATGTCCCATAAACAAAATATCCTATATCAACTAGATAAATGCCAAAAAAAATTGAGATTCAAATTTTTTTCAATTTTGAGGTTCCATCAGTGACCTAAGAAATATCACAATTATGCTAACAAAATAAGGTTCGATGTTAAAAAACACTCTTCAAATACTCACCTCATCGTCAGAATCATCACTTGACACCAGCGACTCAGGGGCCAGGCTATCGGATGGACTACCAAACTTGACGGCTGCGGACCACAACGTGGACTGGACCTGGGCCTGAACTTGGGCTGGTGCAGTAACTGCAGAGGACGTCTTGCCCACCATTCTGGCCTCGAGTTTCGCAATTTTCGTGGGCAGAGACGATTGATCCGATTGATTGGATGAATTTGAAGAGAAATGTAAAAGCATGTCCTCTGACATTGCTTAATTATACTATTTTGTAGCAATTGCAGTCAATGCGGTTAATAGCTAACCGTAATGAAGTTTTTCTCTTTAAATCATCCACGAAAACAGTACATTCAGAACCCCCAAAAGAAAAAATAAATAAAACACAAGAGAAAGGGGAAGTTTTTGGGTATTAAAATGAAAGCAGAGATCTTTTAGAGATCCTTCAAATAAAGAACTCGGTTAAGCGATGTAGCGACATCAGTCTATTCAGGTTAAAAATTCAACTGTGTGTAAGTATGTGAGAGAGAAAGATACACATTTGTGAGGGAAAATTAGGGTTTGTGATGGATGAAATGAAGACTTGTTTTCGAACTGCAAGGGTGAAATGAAAGCCAAATGAAGAGAGAAGAGGGTGAAGGGGGAAATATTTTTGAACTCTGCAGAATTGTATTGTGGAGAGAAGACTTGTTTTGAAGGATTTGACAGATTTGTTCCAACGTGCTCCTGTGAGAGCTATTTTGATCTGGTCATCGGGTCACGTTCAGTTGTACAGTGTGTTGAGTGTAGGGATTGTAAAGGTGGGTTAAATACTGGACTCCAATAAGTCGTGTTGGACCTGACTCTCGATCTTCGTAGGTTGGCCCATCGAACCTTATTGGACAGTGCTACATGTACATATGCGAGAGAGTATTTTGGTTTACATACACTCACACATGGGGTGAGTGAATGTGTGGTTACGTTATTTTTTTTTTTTAAACACGGTGGGATTCATCATCGTGGAAGGTTGTCAACCCCTTCAATCAAGTTTTTCTAGTACAAATGGAAAAGCTCAACCTTATTATACCTGTGGGTCGGACATGTGTTTCATTTCCAACAACTTCGGTGTCTATGAAACTGACTGACTTTTTTTTCAATGTCCATAGTGTGAGTGGTACTACAAAATAAAAATAGAACAAAGATGGAGAAAGAGGATTGGATATTCTAAGGTAACGGTTTTCTAAAATAAGCGAGAATAGAAAGTTTATAATAATGTCTTTCGTGTAATTTCTTTCCTTCCTATATTCTCATTCTACTATATTGTTTATTTTGTGCTCCGAATGTCTATTGTCCTAGCACAACACATTAGCCTAAAGCTTCCAATCACTTTGTGTTTTAGAACACAAGATCTATCTCAATTGATTCGTTGTTATCTTTTTATTTTTATTTTTTTTCTTGAGCCAACATTTTCCAAAAAAAATAACAAAAATTAAGGATGGCAATGGATCATGCTAGCCCTTCGAAAGCGAGGATTTCAGTCCAACCAGACTCATGGTTGTTGTTAATCAGTCTTAAAATTATTAATAACAAGGTTTAGTTTGTTGTTGTCTCTCCACTTAGCGCTTATTGAAATTGTGTGTCCATTGTTGGGATCAATATGTTGATTCTTTCGTAGTTGCTCCAAGCATAAATAATCCCTTTACTTTGATACTAGGGATTATATTTACATCAAGAATCCATACTTCCTAAATTCGAAGCAAAATCTTAGCTCAACATTGGATGCTACCTTCATTGTTCTTTCCACTCAAGCCAATGTAAGTACTAAGTTTAGTTAAAGGACATTTTAGCGAGATGACTTTCCTTTAATGTTTCATCTTATTCAAAGCATGAAAGTGCAATGAGAGAATCTCTATAGACAATTGGCTTCGCCTTTCTCTCCCCAGGTTGAACAAATTAAAAGATTGTCTTAAATCACTTTCTTTAGTGTTTATGATATTATTGGTGAAGAGAATATGTTACTGATGCGCTCATGGCGTAGTCTAACAATTTAAAACTTTTATATCAAGTAATTTGTAATTATAAATGTGACAAATTTATTTAAATTTATGCTCATCACATCCCGTCAAATACAACCCAAGTTCAGCTTTATACAAAAGGCGTGCGTACACCAGTATTTATACATGGATGGTGGTGGACTTGAATTCAATATATATGTTTGTTCTGATATCATGTTGAACTATCTCATCAAATAACTTAAGTTATCTCTTATAAAAATGGGACAAGTTAATTCATTTGAATTTTATGTTTAGCTAGTTGAAAGTTGGTATATCTCAATAATTTTTTTTTCCTAAATTAAAAGTCAAAGCTCAATTTTTTCTATTAGAGGCGTTTGCCAAAATAAGGGATTTACAATGCATTAAAAAGTATTTATTTTAAATTAACTCATAAGAGCATTTTCAAGAAACTTGAAAGAGCGTTTATTCTTAATGTACAATAATTGCATATAATAAGTCACAAATTTCAATACTCTACTTCTTAAATATTTAAACCACATTTAAATTGATTGATCATTGACATGTACTCTAAGCCCTCTAGAAATCTCAAACATTTAAGAATGTGTTTGGAATACCATAATAGACCGAATAAATATTACTAAAAATTAATTTAATCATATACTATGTTTGTTGCAATTAATATCCAGAATATGGAGTGGTCGCTCCCTTTTTTTTTTTTTTTTTTGTACCCAGGTATCCCAACTAATTTTCTGGACCACCAGCCAGCGGCCTCTCAATAACTGGAGGAGGTAAACCGCAGGTTATGCCCAAGTTGACAAGGGTTCGAGCACTCCTTATACTCCTAATCCCAAGAGAGCCTTCCTCCAGGAGTGGTCGCTCCTTGATCTCACACCAGGTTGTTTTGATCCCTTCAATCACACGTGGTTAGAAGAGGGTTTAACGCTCTAACCCTGGTTGGTAAGAATTAAAATTTGTACTTTTAAATCAATTAAAGTAATCATTTAATTTTA
>CAIGRQ010080875.1:0-12621 GCA_903798375.1 Fraxinus sp. D2006-0159
AGCAAGCCTCTTGAATTACTCCATATGAATTTAATGGGACTATCTAGGAACAAAAGTCTTGGTGGTAAAAGATATATCTTAGTTGTGGTTGATGACTTTTCTTAAATTACTTGGATTGAATTGCTGAAAGATAAAATTGAAGTATTCAATCTTATCATCTCATTGTATAAGAGACTTAGAAATGAGAAATGTTACTGTGTCCAAAATTCATAGTGATCATGGTAACGAGTCCGAAAACTTGAATCTTGAAAATTTCTGTCTGGAAGAGGGAATCCAGCACGAGTTCTCCTCACCGATCACTCCACAACAGAATGGGGTAGTTGAGAGGAAAAATTGTGTGCTTCAAGAAATGGCTAGAGCTATGCTTCATGGTAAAGAACTAGCTATGCATATCTGGGGTGAAGCCATAAACACTGCATGTCACATTGTTAATAGGGTTTATCTTAGACCAAAAATCAACATAACACCCTATGAGATCTAGAAGGGTAAACGGCGTACTGTCAAGTACTTTCGTGTATTTGGCAGCAAGTGCTACATCTTGAGAAACAGAGAAAACTTGGGAAAGTTTCATTCTAAAAATGATGAGGGTATATTCTTGGGATACTCCAAAAATAGTCGGGCTTATCAGGTGTACAATAATCGCACACGTGTTGTGATGGAATCTATAAATGTGGTTGTTGATGATGTCTGTAGTGAGGGTGAGATTAGTGAGAATGTGCTAAGCTAGATCAGTTAAATGTTGATCCAGACAAGGCTGTTGAATCTAAGGACACTTCAATTCTTAATCCCCCACGTGCATCGAATGAGTTGGTTGCTTCCAATAAGGAGTCTATTTTCGATAATGAAGCTAAACCACCTAAAGAACCTTTGTCAAGAGTTAAGTTGAATCACCCTAAGGATAACATCATTGGAGATTTAGAAGAAGGTATGTGACTTTGCAAGAGTGTTTTAAACAACCTGTCATATACGAGCTATGTGTCTCAGATTGAACTGAAAAAGGTGGAAGAAGTCCTTAGGGACGAATGTTGGGTAAATGCCATGAATGAAGAATTGAATCAGTTTGTGAGAAACAAAGTGTGAGATTTAGTTCCTAGGCCTGATGATTACAATGTTATAGGTACTAAGTGGATATTCAAGAATAAAACTAATTATCAAGGTACCATAACTAGGAATAAGGCTAAGTTAGTTGCCCAAGGATACACTCAGGTTGAAGGTGTTGATTTTGATTAGACGTTTGTCCCGATAGCTAAGCTTGAATCTCTTAGAATCCTTTTGGCTGTTGCATGTACTTTAGGTTTCAAACTATATTAAATGGATGTCAAGAGTGCCTTCCTGAATGAAATTCTTCGGGAAAAAGCCTATGTGGAACAACCTATATGGTTTATTGATATGAAGTATCCTCACTATGTGTATCGATTGAATAAATCCTTGTATGGGCTGAAAAAAGCTCATAGAGCCTGGTATGATAGACTTACTGCATACATCTTGGAACATGGTTTCACAAGAGGCGGTGCTGATAGGACCTTGTTTATAAGACGAATTGAGGATACCATCACCATAGCTCAGATCTATGTGGATGTATCATCTTTGGTTCTCCTGTTGATTCTCTTGCTCATGAGTTTGCTGAGTGTATGAAACAAGAATTTGAGACGAGCATAATTGGAGAATTAATGTACTTTCTTAGTCTTCAAGTCAAGTAGACTGATGAGGGATTATTCACATCTCAATCGAAATACGCCAAGAATCTCGTCAAACGTTTTGGACTTGACAGCAAGAAACATACTAAAACCCCCATGAGTACAAGTGTTAAGTTAGGTCTCGACCCCACAGGTACCAGTGTTGATCAAATAGTGTATAGGAGTATGATAGGTAGCTTACTCTACCTCACTGCTAGTAGACCTGACATTGTTTTTAGTGTTGGAGTTTATGCGCTTTTTCGGACTGATCCCAAGGAATCACACCTGAGTAATGTACGACGTATTATTAGATATGTTAATGGCACTGTTGATTATGGATCATGTACTCTCGGGATTCTACATTTGATCTTGTTGGCTATTCTGATGCCGATTGGACTGAAAATGCAGATGATAGAAAAAGTACTTCTGAAGGTTATTTTTATGGTGCTAATCTCGTTACTTGGATGAGTAAAAAATAAAATTCTATCTCATTATCTACAGCAGAGGCCGATTATATTACAGCAGAAAGTTGCTGCACTCAGTTGTTTTGGATGAAGCAGATGTTAAGTGACTATGAGATTGAACAGGGAAAATATCATTATATTCGGGAGCTTGTGGAAACTCAAACGGTTACTCTTGAACATATTTCCACTGAAAACCAATTAGTTGAATAATTCACTAAATCGTTGGATTGGCTTCGGTTCGAATCTCTTAGAACGGCTATCGGTATTTGTGTGCCTCATTGACTGAGCATAATTGATGCATACTCGTATTCTACTATTTTGTGACATTGAGTTATGCATGCATCATGTTTATTTACTTATTTGTTCTCATGCATTTTCACTTTCTGTTCTTTATGTTTTGTTTGTGTGACTTTTCTTTTGTTTTGTGTACTTGGTGCATTCATGTTTGAATCTAAAAAAACAATTTTTTTATTGTTATGATTTTACATTTTTTTTTAAAAAAAAGGGGGGGAGAACAAAAAAGTTATTGTAGGATATTATTTTTACAGCATTATATACAATACATTTGATTTTGTAGGTCGTAATCAAACATGAGCCTATTTAGTGAGCTGTAATATAATTCTCATTGCTAGTTTAGGATATTTTTGGAGTATTTAATATAGGTCTCTTCATATAACATTTGCACTGCACACACTATGAACTTGATAGTGGGACTCTACCGCGTGTGAGATTTGGGATGTCGTCACATGTTAGTAGGGTTATTTTGAACATGAATTGACCATCTTATTTAGACTTAAGCTCCAAATTATCCTGAAGAAAAAAAATGAACTTAATATTTTAGGCTACTTTTCGAAGCCTACTTGACTTGAGTAATTTGGCCTACAGAGGGTTTCTCATTGCTGCCTTCTAATAGTAGAAGTTGTGGCCCTTTACACTTGTGACCAGGTGTAAATTTCTCATCACAATTAAAGCATAGCCTTTGAGGTGGTTGTTCTAATTGATAGCGGATCTACTCATAATTTTATTAGTGAAAGGGTGGCCAATATGTTGCAATTACCAGTGGTCCCAACCGAACCTTTCGATGTCAAGGTGGCGAATGGAAGACCATTAAAATGCCAAGGAAGATTTGAAAATGTCCAAGTTCTACTCTAAGGTATTCCTTTTGTCCTCAATCTATATGCTCTACCTTTAATTGGGCTAGAATTGGTTTTAGGGGTCCATCGGTTGGCACAATTGGGAACAGTGGTATGCAATTGGAAGCAATTAACAATGGAATTCCAGTGGAGAACCAAAGTTAAAAATTGCAAGGGATTGATAAATAATCAATTGAACCCGCATCAGTGAAGGCTATTTACAAAGATATACGGCAGGGGAGCTCTATGTTTGCCATTTGTCTTCAATCCGCAGCCGATCCTACGTCACAGGATGTCAAACCTGAGACGAAACAATTATTGGAGAAATTTGAAAATTTGTTCCAAGAGCCGGCGCGGCTCCCTCCTACAAGAGATATAGATCATCACGTCAATTTGAAAGAAGGAAGATAGCCCATTAACGTGAGACCATACATGTAGTCCTTTTTCATCTCTTGTTTTATTGGTTAAAAAAAAGGATGGTTCATGGCGTTTTTGCACTGACTATAGAGCACTTAATGTTGTAACCATCAAAGATAGATTTCCAATCCCTACAGTTGATGACATGCTTGATGAGCTCCATGGAGCTACTTGTTTCACCAAACTTGACTTACGGGCTGGATACCACCAGGTACGAGTGCGCCCCACAGACATTCATAAAACTACCTTTCGTACTCATAATGGTCATTATGTATACTTAGTTATGCCCTTTGGTCTTTGTAATGCTCCATCTACCTTTCAAGCAATTATGAATTCAATATTTCGCCCTTACCTTCGCAAATTTATACTAGTTTTCTTTGAGGACATTTTGATTTATAGCCCCAATTGGACCATGCATCTTGAACATGTTCAAACAGCTTTTGAAGTATTAAGGCAACATCATTTTTTTGTCAAACTCAGTAAATGTGCCCTTGGTGTACAAGAATCGGAATACTTGGGGCATATTGTAACTCCTCAAGGAGTTAAGGTGGATCAAGGAAAAATGAGAACTATGCTGAATTGGTCTAGGCCTACTAATGTCTTTGAGTTGCGTGGGTTTTTAGGACTTAGAGGTTATTATCGAAAATTTGTCCGCAACTATGGTATCATAGTATGTGCTCTCACCAACCTCCTAAAAAAGGGACATTTTGGATGGTCAGATGAAGCAGAAAATGCTTTCCAAGAACTCAAAAAGGCTATGACCACTACACCAACATTTGCAATGCCAAATTTTAATGAACCATTTATCATTGAATTTGATGCCTTAGGGGACGGCATAGGGGCAGTACAAACTCAATAAGGAAGGCCTATTGCATTCATGAGTCGGGCCTTAGGCACCACCAAACGCTCATGGTCCGTTTATGCAAAAGAAATGCTAGCAATCATTCATGCAATTCAGATATGGAGACCATATTTGCTTGGCCGAAAGTTTTATATTCAAACTGATCAACGTAGCCTCAAGTACTTGTTGGAGCAGCGCATAGCTACACTCGAGCAACAAAAGTGGGTGACTAAACTGCTTGGCTATGATTATGAGATCAAATATAAGCCAGGTCGGGAGAACAATGTAGCTGATACATTATCACGGGTGGCAGGCAGTCCTAGTCTTAATGCCTTGTTTGTGTCTGAAACTCAATTATGGGATACAATCAAAGCAGAAGCTGGTGACAACCCTTACATGAAAAATAATTAACATACGAGCAACTGAAAACCCAGGTGTTCCTTACAACTGGCGCAACGGGTTGGTGTGTTACAAAAATCGAGTGGTGGTGCCTCCTCATTCCAACATCATCCAACAACTTTTGCGAGAATTTCATAACTCTCCAATTGGTGGACATTCGGGCGTAATGAGAACCTACAAAAGACTAGCGCAACAATTTTATTGGTCATCCATGCATCAATCAGTGAAGAATTATGTCGCCTCTTATGAAGTGTGCCAACGAAATAAAAGTGAGACTTTGTCACCTGCCGGACTTCTACAACCACTTCCCATTCCATGTCAACTATGGGATGATGTCACTATGGACTTCATCGATGGCCTTCCAACTTCAAATGGTAAAAATCCAATTCTGGTCGTGGTTGACAGGTTGAGCAAATCAGTACATTTTTAAAAAGTGATCGAGACCCGATATTCATGGCATGCCTCGGTCCATTATAAGTGATCGAGACCCGATATTCATCAGTGGTTTTTGGCAAGAATTCTTCAAAATGTTGGGTACGCAGTTGAAGATGAGCTGCCTACCATCCACAAACAGATGGACAAACGAAAGTGGTCAACCGTTGTATCAAACAATATCTACGGTGCTTTTCTTACCAACAGCCCCGTAAGTGGCATTCTTTCCTTCCATGGGCCGAGTTTTGGTTCAATACTACCTATCTTGCATGTACATGAATGAATCCTTTCCAAGTTCTATATGGAAGGCCCTCACCAACAATTCTACATTATCAGGAAGGTTCTTGTCCAGTAAATGAAGTCGACCAAAGCTTAGCTTCTCGAGATGCCTTGCTACGACATCTCAAGGAAAATTTACATGCAGCGAACAATCGAATGAAACAGCAAGCAGATTCCAAATGCCGGGATATTGATTACCAAGTGGAGGACTTTGTGTTTTTGAGGCTTCATCCCTACCGCCAGCAATCTGTGTTTAAAAGAGCCTATCAAAAGCTTGCAAGCAGGTTCTATGGGCCATATCAGATTGAAGAAAAACTTGGAAAGGTGGCCTACAAGCTCAAGCTTCCACAAGGTTCTCGCATTCACCCTATCTTTCATGTGTCCCTTCTAAAGAAGAAATTGGGTGAAACAATAGCAGCTAGTACTGAGTTACCTCCACTGACTGAAGATGGTGATTTGAGTATGGAACTGGAGGAAATATTAGATACCCATTGGATAAGAAAAGGATCCAAAATTATCACAGAAAGCTTGATCAAATGGAAAAGACTTCCAGTAGATGATGCTACATGGGAAAACACTAAAGAAATGAAAGACAAGTTCATAAATATGAACCTTGAGGACAAGGTTCCAGCCAAAGGAGCGGGTATTGATAAGCTACCAAGAAGATCCCAAAGAGTGCCCGTAAGGAACCCAAAGTATTTTGACTAAGAGCTGTCTTGCACTTCATGCAATGCATACACGTTGCATTGAAGTCTGGCACGTGGCAGAGAAGATTGGGGAGCTGTTGTTGATCATGTTGCTTGCTTAAGAATAGGTCAAGTAGTTATTTAATTTTGAATAATTAGTGTCCTAGTTCTTAGGGATGTAATCTGAGAATTAGGAGAAGTTGTTAATTTCCTTTTGTATTTAAATCCTTCATCGTTAGTAATAAAGCAAGCTTATTCCAATTAAAATTCTTGTGGTCTATTCTCACCCTAAGTAGAATACTATCTTCAGTAAAGAATTCTTAAAGCTTGGAGTTGGACCTAGTGCCTATGGTCAACTGACTTGGGTTAATCGACATAAAGCTCGTTACAGGGGTCATGTGAGTCGCTTAACGAAAAGAAGTCTGCACTTAAGATGAAAACAATATATATGAGCATTCCTACTTACCATTGTGATATAAGATAATTATTTTATGCTGCAAGCTAGGGGGGTGAAAAGACATTCTCCAAACAAATGAGCTTTCATATGTAGGTTTTAATGTGCTTCACTGGATTGACTTTCACAAGTAGAAGAATATACTTATTAGCAATGATGTTTTGCAAGTCATTTCTCACAAAATTAATGTTTTGAGTCATACTATCAAATGATTAGTGACACTTAACACATATAGGTCACCTATATCATTTACTCCATAGGTAATCTGAGTTAGATTTGTAGGAAAGTTAATTGCATATACTTTTGAATGCTTACGCTTTCTTTGTTAAGTTGTTGTATGTTGTTCTTTATCCCTTGTCATTTTGTGACAAAAAGGGGGAGTAGAAAAATTAAAAAAAATAAAAATCAAATCATAGAGTTTATCAAATTGCATATCATTGTGTTTTGCATTATGTCTAAGGGGTCGTTGGGGGTGAGATATAGATATATTTACCTACAGTTTTAAAATAATTAAAAGTTTGCAGTAAGGAGGAGTATTTGCATTTATAACTTCAGTTTCTCTAAATTAAGTTTTTGATATTTTTATAGTGTCAATGTTTCGTTTTGGTATATTGAGTTGCATTGATACTATGTTTTAGTTTAACTTGTGATATAAAATTGAAAAATAAGCTTTATGAGTTATAATTGCTTAAATGATTCTTACATTTAAACTGTTTGAACTATATTTATTATTGATCCTGTTTTTCATACATTTTACACTGGTATTTGAGTTGTCTATTTAAGGAAACATGTTTTTGAACCATGAATTGAAGATTTCGTTCAAAACAGTTTTTAGTTGAAATTTGATCATATTTTGAGTCTGTGATTTTCATTTAATAATTACATTGATTTAAATTGTTGTTTTGTCACAGAATGCCAAATGGGGAGTTTGTTAGGTTTTAGATAATTTGTAATTGGCGATTCTGTGAGCAAAATGACTGAAATTGATATATTGTAAAAGTTCAAAGAGTATATGCAATTAGTCAAAAGGTATGTGTTTGAGTTTAAGGTTTCGAGAATGGGAAAAGAAGGAAAATGGNAAATGACTGAAATTGATATATTGTAAAAGTTCAAAGAGTATATGCAATTAGTCAAAAGGTATGTGTTTGAGTTTAAGGTTTCGAGAATGGGAAAAGAAGGAAAATGGCACAAATTTTCGCTAAACTGTCGCTAAGGTTTGGCTCAAACTACAAAAATAGAAATATCGTCGCTGAGCTCTTACTCGAGCTACAGGGTTATACAAGAATTTTTTTTCCCTGATTTCAAGGCTTTTCCCCAGCCCATATGTTTTGTACCCTACATATAAATACCAAAACTCTTATGTACGAAATCCTTAAGGTTGAACATTGAGAGAAAAAAGCTACAGAGTGATTTCTTCATATTATATTCTTTCAACCTTCATCTGTGTGAACGTTTTGGTGAGAAAAACAGTCCATTAATTCAAATACCAAATCACTACTTCCTCTACATCTGGTCAGAGTTCTGAAGATCGAAGTTGACAGGAGTTCCTGTCTGTGAAGAACGAGTCGTTCTTCGTGATCCACGGAAGATAGACGAATTTACAAGGCTTGAAGTGCTGTAGAGTAACAGATTCAACGAAGAGCTTTGACAACATCAGTTAAGAATTGGTTCAGGGGAGCACGAAGATCCACATAGAACTGTAAGGAGTGCAATCGGGAGATCAGATAGTACGGGTCGTCTAGTCTGGTAGACTGTAAGTTGTTAAATTTGTTTACAGTGGATTGACTAGCAAAATGCCCGGAGTTTTTCCCAGTTGGGTTTCTCCTTGATCATTCTTGTGTTGGTTTACTGTTTTCATTATATTGATTGATCATGCAACTGCAGTATTCAAATTTATGACTAAATTGACTTGTTTGAATAATCATCTAGAAAAGAATTAAAAAGTGACTTGTTACTGTTTAATTCATTAATAATTTTAATTCTGCATTATACACATATTCACCTCCCTCTATGTGTTATTAGAGTCGAACTACGCGTTTTTCATTTTTAATATTTCGTCGATAGCTGGACATATATTGTTTTTTTTTAAAAAAAAAATTCACGTACAATATTATTGACATATAAGTTATGTTATTAATTTTAATTCATAAATTTATATGAATATTTATCTTTTTATTATTACTAACTGAAAATTCATTCATCATCTTAGATTATTCTTTTAACAACCGACACACGGTTTTCTGAAGGTAATATTTAGCTTGTTATTATACTATTTATCATTTGTTTGACATAATTTATTTGAAAATTAATTTTTTAAAAACTCATTTTTAACCATATACTCTCCCAATAAAATAAATTTTCACTTAAGACCTATAACTTTTGTGTACTTTTTAATCTTACATTTTGTAATAAAATTATATTGTTCATAAAAATTACAAGGATGGATTTATTAAAATTGGAAGTCTCATTTAAATTTACTCGTAGTTAAATCAAAATGTCACGAAAAAAAATATAAAATAAAATCACAACAAATAAGGTTGAGCCATTAGCATTATATCATTCATATTCAAATTCTTAATTGCTTTAATTGTACAGACGAAAGAAAATAGGATCATACTAGACGTCCAGGGCAACATGGGCAGGTTGGCGCCCATCTATGTCCCTAGACGTCTAGGTCAATTGAAGAAAATATTCACACACAAGTACAACACACTTATCTAAACAAAACCATAAAAAGGGAACCCCCAATGTTACAAATTTCCGAGTTGTGTCCAATGATTCACTATCGGCTAATTTTGGCTCTCCCTTTCAATTTCAAAAGAATACTTTATACAAATGTAAAACAAAGATACGAGTCTCATTTGAGTGACACAATCTACATAATATATCATTTGCAGTGTGTCACGTCACTCGGTGATTAGTATGAGTTAAGCACCAATACTAGGAAAATAAATTCCGAATATATCCCCTTATATATATATACTCAAGACTCACAACCTTCCATGTAAGTCACACCCTTTTCCCTCGTGCTCTTAGAAAAGTCGTATGCAAAGGCATTCTTAAAATCTTGGCTTTCAAAAAAGTTTCTTAAGAGCAACCATCGTCACTCTGATTAAAAATGGCAATTGAATAGAATTATTGAGAATAATATTATTAGTTATTATCAACACACATCTATTGGTGATTACCAAATGCAAATGTTGTTTGTACGTGTTCAATAATCGTTGGCGATACTTTATTTGCTGATCATTGAAGGAGAAATTGTCGGTGTAATCGAAAAAAGTTTATCATTTTTTTTTTCAGAAACTTATTTTCAGCCACACATTCTTTCATAAAATAATATTATATGTAAATCGAAATTTTTTCTTATTTTTAACCATACATTTTCCAAAAAATCAATATTTCAAAATATATTTTTTTCACAACTTTTAATTAAAATGGAGCCCAAACAAGAGTTGTTTTAACTTTTAATATTATGTTGATAACTTAATATATATTCTTGAAATTTTCAATTTTTTTATTCATAGTACTTTCAGACAGTAAGTTATTTATTTAACTGTTAATTTATTCACGACATAATTTTATGGCTTTAATAATTAATTTTTATATTCTAGTAGTTTATTTATTGAAGAATTTTTGGTATATCAAGTTTATTAAAATATTTATATTTTAATATTGTTAAATCGAAAGTGCTCATCATCTTAAATTATGTTTTTAATTATCGACATAATTTTTTGTTCCATTTATATACTTTATTTAGCGATGGAATTTCTATAAGTAACGTAAATTTATTAAAATAAGTTTTTTTTAAAGTGATTATCTATAAAAATCTAATTAAATTTGAAAAAATACAAATTACTAAATACTTTGAAGAAAATTCTTTATTAAGGAGGATCAATCGGGATATATGTACAATGCTCTTAAGCCCCTGTTTGTCTACCATTTTCAAAAGAAAAATGTTATTCATCCCCAGTGGGGATGAATCTCCAGTCTATGTGTGTGTAAATGATTAGTTAAATGATAGGTGAAATTAAATGACTTATTTAATTTCACCTATCATTTAATGCCACATTAACGCCACATAGATTGGGGATGCATCCCCAGTGGGGATGAATAGCATTGCTCTTTTCAAAAATTATGTTTTCTACAGTAAACAATCTCATCCACATATTCACCCAATAAAATATTTCGCACACAAACCAATAAAGTTACTTTAAATTTCATCAACACATTCTTCAAAAAATATTATTCCTTACATCATTCTTGAAATTTTAATGGGTGACAAACACACCCAAATTTTGTCCGAATGTTGTAGATCTATTCGACCCTTTTCCCGTTGTATTGAATTGATAGAAAACAGTAGTTGGAGGCCTATCTCTTTTAATTAAGTTGATTGCCTCATAATTAGTTGTAGTTTTTTTTTTATTTACTTTGAATTTTTAGAATCAATAGAGTTCCACTGCTACTCTTTTGTCGTCTTAAGAAAGATGTACAAAAGAGATGCATACAATCCTATTAAATTTTGTTCGGATGTTGTAGATTCTTACAATCCTTTTTTCCTTAGTATTGAATTAAAAATGTAAATCACACGATAAAAACTTTAGTTGGAGAACCCATCTCTTTTAATTATGTTGATTGCCGACTATGATTTTCTTTTGCGTTTTTAGAATCAACGGATTTCCACTATTATTTCCTTGTCGTCTTAAGAAAGATGTACGAGAGAGTTATGTCCAATATTCTTAAATTTTTGTCCAAACGCCAACAAAAACAAACCAAGCATCGAAAATTGCACTTGAAGGACCCTCCCTTTTAGAGATGGCAACGGGACGGGTTCGGGGCGGGGCACCCTTGCCCCACCCCGCCCCGCCCCGCCCCGCCACGCCACTCTTCCACCCCGTCCCACGCCACGCCCCATCTTAGACGGGGCAGGGGCGGGTTCGGAGCGCGAGTTTGCCCCGTTTAATTTTTTTTAAATTTATTTTTTAACAAAAATTTCTTGTTAATTAATTTTTTCTCAATTTTTAATTTTTTTTTATTCTTCACGGGACGGGTTCGAGGCGCTTTGGGGCGGGGCACGTCCTCCCCGCCCCACCCCACCAACCCGTCGAGGCGGGGCAGCGTCGAGACATGGCAGGGCGGATTTTTTTTGCCATCCCTACTCCCTTTTGATTAAGTTGATTGCATCCCATTAAGTTGTTATTTTTGTGAGTTGCTTTTGAATGTTTAGAATTGACTTTTCACCATTACTCTTTTATCGTCTTAAGTAGCATGTACAAGAGATAATATATCAAATGCTTTTAAATTTTCTGCGATGCTCTATCCAACCCTTTTTTTTCCATTGTATTGAATTAACAAATTAAAATTGCAACAAATAAAGTTAATTCATTAATTCCCGACCTTAATGACCCCAATTGAAAATTAGGGTTTGTTTGTGCTCATTTATTGTCAGAATAAACCCTTATTTCACACTCATTATTTCAAACTCATTTTTTCTTGCATACTTCTTTTTTAACCATACATTCACATGATAAAATATTTTACGTTTAACCCATTTGGGGGTGACCGAGTTTTTGAAGTAAATGAACACAGATATCGAAGGTCACGAATTTGAATCTCCTACTAATATTTTCTCGATTAAGCCATCGCACCGAGCTTGTCTAGTGCTGTTTATCTCTCATATGTGGTTTGCGGGCTACTGCACATGGAGCGAGATTTATCCAATGCGCACTCACGGGTAGTGGCTGCAGGTTACTACGTCAACAAAAAAAAAATATTCTACGCTTAAACCCGAAATTCTTCCCTACTTTTTAACCACATTTTTTTTTTCAAAAAATCACTAT
>CAIGRQ010080900.1:0-14457 GCA_903798375.1 Fraxinus sp. D2006-0159
TTCATTTCAACCACACATTTTTTTAATAAAATAATATTACACACAAATCTAAAACTTTTCATAACTTTTCCACCACACATTCTTCCATCAATCACTATTCTAAAAATTTTTATCTTCAAAAAATGGGTTTCAAACATACCCATAATATGATTTTGGGAGAAAATGTATTTTGGAATAGTGACTTTTTGGAGAATCTGTTATATTATTTTATGGAAGGATGTTGGTTGAAAATGAATTTTGAAAAAATGTATTTTGGAAATAATGGAGCCCAAGCAAGAGCTAAACAGATAATAAAATTGACCTATGTTGCAATTGATTTATGAATAGCATACCAAGAATCTTTGGTTATGATTCTACCTTGAGAAGCTTAGTGATGGCACTGTGACGCTTTGTGCATCACTTTCTTTGTTTTAAGCCACATAAAACTTGAAGATCAAATAGATATTCTCTAGAAAGTGGTGAATTTTCTCCAGAATGGAGAAAAGATTGAATAAACTTAGCTATTGTGGTGGGATTAGCTCGTGATTTTCTCTCTTTGTGGTGCCTTTTGAACCATCAAACTCTATGTTAAGTTTTCTCATATTGCTGGAGGTCACGTTTTACTTGCACGAGGTAAAAGGGGACTTGGGATGCTCCTCACTTGTGTCACGTGGTCTTTCTTGAAGGAAAAAGAATAGGGAGTCTTGCAAGAGACTGGAATTTCCAAAGTTGAAACACCTTTCCTTCCCTTGGGACAGACTTCTTTTCGTTCTCACCTGTATTTACAAATGACCAATCATGTTCTTGTGTTTTTCTCAAAGGTTCCTTTCAAACATGAGATGTTTCAAAGATAGTTTGTCTTGTAGTAGACATATGCACATTGTTCATGGTTCACAATCACATACATAGTCGATTTGTCCATCTATTGAGATGAGGGATACACTGTGTGGTATTCCCTACTCTTGGACACTAATAAAATGGTTTGTAAGTTCATAATTTATTTTCAGATAACAAGTTAAATGTTTACTTATTTTTAATTCTCTGATCGTTTGTTCTCTTTAGCACCGAAAGTATGCTGGACAACAGTCTGATGATTTGATGTTCAACAGGATCCTCCTGAAAATGCTGTTGTCACTATGTGCGGACATGTTTTCTGCTATCAGTGTGTCAACGAGTTTTTGACAGGGGAAGACAGTACATGCCCAGCCCCTGAATGTAAAGAACAACTTGGAGCTGATGTTGTATATTCAAAACCTACCTTGTGGAGATGTATCTCTAGTGATACTGAGAATGATGTCCCTTTCTCATCAGAACTTGATGAGAATTCTATGGTTCTCCACAAGGATTACCTCTCCTCTAAAATCAAAGCAGTTTTAGAGATTCTCAGGTCACATTGCAAACCCAAGACCAGCAGCAGTGCTTCATCTTCAGGTATAGGTTACCTAGCTGCAGATACCGACGGACCTGAAAAAGCTATTGTTTTCTCCCAGTGGACTGGCATGTTGAACTTAGTTGAGGAGTCCCTGAAGGATTCTTGTATAAGTTACCGGAGGCTTGATGGTACAATGACTCTACTTGCGAGAGACAGGGCTGTCAAAGATTTCAATACCATACCCGAAGTTCGATTCCTATCTCTTTGTTACTCGGTTTTTCTAGCTTTAATGAATTCATTGTTTCACTCCGCGGTTGATGTGACTATCAAAATGTTCATCAGTATCTATTTGGACATATAGTTCTCACTTGTCAGCTCTTATATTATGTTGATAATTGCCCTTTAATATTGATATAATGCTTGTTGTGTTATCAATCCTTTATCCTTTTGTATGCAAAATAACCTACAATATTATCTTTAAAATGAAGATATGTTTTGGTTTTGTACATTCTGATTAGCAAATAAATATAACTATTAGCCATTAAATTCTATAACTTGGAACATAAATCTGATTAAATGCTAATGATCATACAGTGTGGATCTATTGGATGAACCTGTGGACCATTCTTTGAGTGGAAAGTTACAGTATAACTTCAATGGCAGATGCATCAGCAAGCATATGGGAATTTAGAGGTGTTAAGACGGAGAATAGAAGTGATCCTGTTAAATAGTTGTTTATTTGCACATATAACTTTATCCAGTGGTATTTGATGACTTTTACTTGTTAAGGCACTTGGCAAACAAATGTTAACTTCTTCCGTTTATTGAATATTCATTGGTCTTCTTAATTATTTTGAAGAGAGTGACATAATCTTATCCTCAGTTGTATTATTGTGTGCTTTGCACAAATTATTGTGATATCAACGATGTTGAGCTATGGAATGATAGCCAGTTGTCACTTTAAGCTTATGATGAGAGTGAAACCTTTTTTTATCTTTACATGCTGACCAACAAATCCTTGTTCATAAAGTGTTCAGTTTTCTTGGCTAGTGATCACCGCGGTCCAATCTAGGTTACAATTAATTGCTAGTAGTAGTCAATGCCCTGTGAATACCTAAGGCTTTTTATCTATTAATATTAATGAATTGTTTTCCATTAAACCGTAGTTTGTGCTCTTGAGAAATGAGAAGGATAGAGTGGTGGAGTTGCTGGTAGTCAGGAATTTGTTGATGGGATCATGGGCAGAGAAAGAGGAAGGGTAAAGGAGTGAGATGTGTGACCATGATGATGGACGGGGCTAGTTTGGACATTTCGTGACTAGAAGTGTGAAAATCTTGGACTGTTCTAAATTAGAGTGTGAACTTACGGATATACCTTTTCGGAATTCCAAGTTCACATCATCTAATTTCAGAGAAAAGGTGGTCTCTTATAAATCAGATATGTTCATAGTTTATTTAGGTTGGCAGGAGTTGTGCCCACATGTAAATTTGGAGGTTGGTGTGAGTGTGGCATCCAGACATTTCCAATTCTTACTTTTTTCTTTAGGGTCCCACTCATTCCAGACGTGGAAGCATCTTGTTATGACATCCTAAGTTTAGACGGTAGCGTGTCGCAAAGGTTTGCGATTGGTGGGAGGCCTCAAAGTGCAAAGTTGAAGCTGCTTGGGAATTGACTCTGGTTTTAAAATGTAGAAGTCTGTGGGAATCAGAGGATTGATAGAGCCTAAAGGCAATAACTTATGTAGGTTGGAGGTTGTAGATCAATTAGATAACGAGGGCAACCTGATTGAAGAGCTCAGGAAGGAATGTTATCTATTGAGAAAAAGGCTAGAAGAGATAATCTTCAAGGAGTTGATCTATTGGAGACAAAATAAATTTTAAGTTTAGATGGTTTAAAGAGGGAGATACAAGTTCTAGGTTAGTTCAGAGATTGATGAGTTTTTGGAAGTCTAAGAGCATGATCACAATGGAAGGCAAAGGCGTGGGTATGAATTCTTGGTACGGACGAAGATGAGAGTGGAAGTGGGAGTGGGGGGGTTTGGAATGGTTTCCTATTTTGAGGGATATGGATATAATGACTTCTCTTTGGGATATTAGAATGGTGTCCTCCACATCATGTTATTCGGTCATAGTTAATGGCACCCAAGAGTAAAGTGTCTCATCCCTAAAATTGATTTCCCTCTGAACTTTTCCCCCAAAGAGAAGTTCGTGGAAGAAAAACTTGTTTTCAGAGAGTGACTTCAAAGGTGATGAACAATCTTAAACTCAAGATTATAGTAACTATAACCTTTTTCTAGGAGAGTATCCCAAAAATACATTTGATAGCCCGTGGTCTGTATTTTCTAGATAATTGTGCTCATGGAAACACTAGAACAGAAGAGTTTAAGAGGACTTGAAATGAAGAGTTGGTAGATATGGGTCTTCACTAAAGGGGTTTGAATTCAGAATGTGTATAGGCATGCGATTTAATCAAATACGCTGTTCCTTCCCAAAATTGTTTTGGTACCCTAGTTGTAAACACAAGGGATCATGTGACTTTGAATCATGACCGTGTTTTCTCTTGGAAATACCATTTTGCTAGCACGTCAACAAGAAGATGATTATTGATGAACATTTCCATTCTGTGAGAGAAAATTTGGCCTAGATATTATAAAATACTCCATCCCATAATCATTTCTTATAACCCTACTTTGTGCTCCAAATTTGTTTTTCACTGTGGCAACAACATTTTGGCTTATATTTTTCTTTTCAGAAAATAGACCCTACAAAATTGTGTGATCATAAATTAGTTTTTCTTAAATATTTTTTTACTTATATGTGCTTCATGCGCCCATTTAGGGAATGTTTAATGACGGTACTCTTGGTACATGTATGGCATCCGTTTCTAATCTAGACTGTTAATGGGTCTAATTGCCCCTTGTATGTTTTCATGACGTATTCTATTAGACATGCTTTGAGATGCCAATTTGGTTTCCTTGGTGTACCACGTCTCATTTTGAGCTTGTCTTTGTACCTTGCTTTGCTGACTCCAGTGGACTGTTTCCTCACATAAGAATTGGGTTTTGCAGGTGTCGGTTATGTTGATGTCGCTAAAAGCTGGAAATCTTGGTCTAAACATGGTTGCAGCTTGTCGCGTAATCCTTTTGGATCTTTGGTGGAATCCTACAACTGAAGATCAGGCTGTTGATCGAGCCCACAGAATAGGACAGACGCGTGAAGTTACTGTATCACGGTTAACCATTAAGGACACTGTGGAAGATCGAATTTTAGCTCTTCAGGTAGTTTATATTTTGTATGATTTACCAGTTGATCCATTTACTTGTTATCTTCAGGCCAGTGTGGTGGTTAGAGATTATGCAAGAAAGTGGAAAAAAGCTATATTACGATTATTTCGGATCTTTCATGTTTTCCTGATCTATCTGATAATTCCCTCTTTAATATTCTCATTTATTGGATGACATCATTTTTTCCCTCTTAACCGCGTCATTTATATATATCACGCATTAATTTTCTCAGGGCTTGTTTACTCAATCCAACACAACTTAGCCTCACTCCATATTTAAGCTGATCGTGTCTGTTTCCTCCATTTTGCTCGAGTAGAGTAATTGCTTCCTATACTACTTAAGTACTGTATTTCATTTAAAATATAATTCATGGTATTTATTTGATCTTTGCATGTCTCAGGGTTGCGCCTTTCTTGTGCAGAAAATAGTCTGTTCTATGACTTGAAATCATCTCGATCAATATTCTTTTTGTTAATCTTCTAAGGTTTTTTACCATTTCAAAGATATGCTAATATTCATATTTTATTGTTTTCTTATTTTATCAATTTCCCATGCCAACCTTCTCATCTCAGCTAGCTCTCGTTACATAAAACATTCTCCATTCAGTGATATGGCCGATCCTTGTTGCAAACCACATTTTTCCATTCAGTTTAACAGGGACTCATGAACACTTCTCCGTAGCCCGTTAAAACTCACTTGCACAAAGTTTCATCTCTATGAATTTTTGAGCCCAAAACCCTAAATATCCTTTCTTGATGTATATATTTTAGCTCTATTATTGCTTCACTCTCAAGACTTGTATTGCAATGTTGACTAAGAGTACATCCTTTGTGACTACTAACCAGACCACCTTCTTGGCTGACATTTCACATATATCCCCAAATCTAATTAATGTTAATCCCCTCTTCAGCTTCCTGTATCAGAGCAAATAACATGCCTACCTTATCTAAATCTAATATGCATGCGTAGGTGAACAGGAACTCTTTAACTCCACTCTTTATGTTCAATTCTCCAATTTTCATTCCTAAGGTTTGTTGACCCCGATTATCAAATATGCTTTCCTTTTAGGTACTTGTTTAGTTCATGTAAAAAGTAGCGCGCTGTTGCAATTCTAAGCATCATTTTTTGAGAAAATGTAGACGAAAACCTAAAGCTTTCTTGAATTTGATTTCTTTTTTCATTCCAATTACTCATCTTTCCCATTTAATTTTATTTTTGAAACACAGTAGAATGCTATAAAAGTATTTAAGCAATACATCATCTGTTGAATTTTTTATCTATATCTCGTTTCATTTTCTATATAACATTTGAGGTTGACAATGAAAATTAAAATACATTTAATGAGTGCTTTTGTCAATTTATATTAATAGATTTGAATTATCTACTGTTTTCTTGTGCCTTCAGGATGACAAGAGAAAAATGATTGCATCCGCTTTTGGCGATGATCAAAGTGGTGGCACCGCAACTCGTCTGACAGTGGAAGATCTCACCTTTTTGTTTCAGGTATCTGATCAGTCAAGGCGGAACAAGGATACATCTTCAGAGCACTTTCAACGTGGCTCATTATAATGGGGCTTCGTGCATTTCCAAGGTAATACCAGAAGTAATCAGTTTTGTTCTCATCGATCTACAAATATTAGCACATATCATCATGTAAATATAAATCGTTTATGAAAATTGTAATGCCCATATCTTGGAACGTTATCTGCTAATATTGTGCACTTAGATCGATGCTGGTTTTCTAGTATAAAGCCGCAGGTTTTGGGGTTTTAGTTGGTGGTTGAGGCAGTGTCAGGTTCCCAGTATGAATAGCTTCATTAGAAATTATAGTTGCTGCTGTCAATGTTCCAGTGGCTCATTTTGGACCTAACTGATATACTGTGGAGAGTTTAAATTGATGGGCTATGATCAATGTGCAGTGTTAATTCTAGTTTCAAATTTGCAGTGTTAAGTCTAGTTTCAAACTTTGTCAATTCTTAGCGTTAATTATGGTGTTTTGATCTTAACTGTACATTAAAAACACCTATAATGTCGTTCAGTTGTCGTACATAATCATACTTCGCGAATCTGAATGAAATTATACAAACATTTTGGATGTGGATTGCGGTGAACTTTGTATGAAATGGAGATGGCGATTGTGTCAATTATCCCAGAGTATTTCAATATCCTTTCCATAAACATGTCCTTGATTAAAACTATCGTGATAAATAGACTGAATAATCGTAGCATATTCTATTTTTAATCATGTAAATTCTTTTTGAATCATGTTACATGTACATAAATGTTGACATATTGATTTACACCTTGATGGGTTTGGCATATTTTGGTAACGCTTTTTTCAATGCATGATCAGATTTTTGACACGTAAGGAAATGTAATCCAAGGTGAAGAGAATAGGCGTGCAAGTAAATTAATACAAATTCTTTCAACTAAGCAAATATCGAGTGCAATTGCACTTCAAATATCTCGTAATTTGTTTAGTTTGAGATTGTATAATACGAGGAATATGGTGTACTCCAAAAGGCTGCAAGGAATTACAAGTAGACATAACCGGAGCAGAGAAATAGAGCTTTACAGAAAAATGAAAATATGTACCCCCCATACAAATCTCGTACATGAAAAATATGGTACATTGTCACATGCAACCCAATATTGTTAGCAGTGATGATGAATGCTGAACGGAGCTCAACTAATACTTTGGGTACCAAAACATACCTTTGATGCCCTCTGGATCGGGCTCAAAACCCAGATTCTGGTAGAATTCCACAACTGCATCAAACGTAAGAAACGATGTCGTTTTAGAAATTGACACTAGAACTTGAGACTCATTGGCATCTTATACAAAGGGCTTGTAAAAATTATTGCAAGCCCTTCTCGACTGATTAATTATGTCAGTTGACCCCACTAGTCAAGTATTTGCAACAGACCATAATCTTGTTTATGTACCTTTACTATCTGCAAACAGCGAAATATTTCCAATGTCCCGTTGCAAGAGTGCTCTTATAAGCTTCTCAATGAGGGCTTTTCCTAGCCCTTGGCCCTACATAACCCGTAAATTGTCAAAACTACAGCCTCATAATTCAACAGTAATAAGAAAGAGCTAGACACATTTTAACGAAAACTACAGCTGCATTATCCAAAGGCAGAATCAACATCCATAAACGTGCAACAAAGATCCAGTGATGGTGCAGGATAGTAATAAAATTTATTTGAAGAACCATCAACAATTAATCTTTTCCTCACCGAACATGGAGTACTAGTAAGTAGGTTCTGTTTTAATTTTAAGTTGTCAATAGGCTTTTGTATAGATGGTTCTTCTAGAACTTCAAACCAGATTGTATGTTAATAAATACAAATAGAATCAACACAAAATATGAAGAAAGGAATGATAGCATCATCATGCTGACATTGTAATACATGCAGCCAAGAATGTCGAAAACTATTCCCAATATCTCACGAGGATACGCTCTATAGAATAGCCAAAAGATCATGGCCATGGCCAGTGGTAACTGGTAAGGATCCAAAGCCATGTAATGCAAAAAGGCATTTGTTAAAATTAGTTAAATAGCAAGCAGCGATATTAGTATAAGCTAGTACAAACGAGGGTCAATTATCCACATATAAATTATAACATTCGAGTACCTGATAGGAAGGATCAACAAGAACATCCCAAATTGTTGCATTGAAAGCATGGTCTGATGTAGCTCGGGCCATGCCTATCAGCTCCTTTTGGTCATTCCCCTCTGCCAAGCAACTTCCGCAAGTACACTAAGATGTCCGTCACTTAGTTTAAAAGAAACTGTAATACTCATTTACGTACGTTAAGAATAATTTACTAATAACACATCATAATAGACAGCCAGTCTGAGGAAAAGGTAATTCCAACAGAAAAAGCCTTTTACTAAATACCTTCTCCAGTTGATTTCTTTATGGAATGCAAAGTAGCCACCATGTAACTATTCCTCAGAGCAGCAGCTAGCTTTGTCAGTGGCCTCCGAGGCCAACCAACCTATCAAATTTAACAAGGAAATAAGCTATATATTGATTTATGTTTCCTCACAAAAAAATCAAAACTAGCCTCAAGCAAATAATTGGGGAGGAGCTGGACCACCAAATAGGTAAGCTAACTAAAATTCCAAATATTCACCATACTAGTATTTTGCGTATCAATTAGGATACTGGCAGTAAAGTCATACAAGTACAATCCAGATCAATTGAACATGATACAAATTAATTAATTTACAGTAAATTATTCCCATCCCTGATCATTTCTGTTCAACTCGAAGAAACTTTTTTTCCCACTTATCGATATTTGACTGAATGGTCTCCGTCTTCTGCTCCTACCCCAACCGAAATCTAAATAAGTAATGGGCTCAAACAATGAGAGAACCCCAATCAAAGAGTTTTATAAGCGTCCAAGCTATATGATGGGGTATTCCAAATTCCAACCAATCCAACTGAATCTTATATTATCTTGAACTTTTCTCAACAGGAAGAGGGTGAAATTCTTCCATTTGGCTCAGTATAAAATCATTTTGTACGCCACAAGTAAAGAAAGCTAGGCGACTTGAATATATTGAAATCTGAAATCTTGTTCTCAGGAGTAGATATTAATGAGAAACGGTGGATTTTCAGAGAATCCTGGCTTTAAGGAGGGTAACATATCTCTTAAAATGTTTATGGGTTCAAATTGACACTTCCAAACTCACGTCTGTTGAATTTAAATCCGAGATATATAAATAAATTCCAGGCTCAAATCTTGGGCCAACAAGGCCATATCCTTTGCAGTTGGGCGTAGCATGTGCAGTCTATTCTATCCTTTACTAAGTCTATCAGGATGATGTATTCCAGCTTCCCAAGAACGCTGGAAAGAGATTGATGAGGAGAAATTCTTCTGAAAAGATGTGGAGGGAATTCAGAGTTTAAAGTTACAATAAGGACTGTTGTCTTAAGGAGGGATGTTGGGGTTAAAATTGTCTCATAAATGGGAAAAGGCCTCCACAGAGAGACAGATAGCATATTTTCTCAAAATAATATATTGGAGTCCAGTTACCTAGGAACTTTTGGTGTGTTACACATGCAGCTACATTTTTCTCAAAATTTGAAAACTCAAGGAATGCACCAACTTGATATTTAAGCCTATTCTTGGGTCAAGGAGCAGAACATCATGGTGGTGGGACTAGGTTCCCTTCGGGTACCTTGGTTTCATCTCTATCAGAAAGCTTTACTGCAACACCGTGAAATATTTCGTTTTGAGACTTAATATTATCAATTAAGTTATTGGTCCTTTAAGATAAAAAGTCCGGACCATGTATTGCCTGTATTGCCTAAGCCAAGTCAGTCCAAGCATGGTCCAATGCCTTTAACTCTTAAGCCCATACATGTTTTACTATAACTAAATTAATTTAGCAGTTTTTGCCTTTCAAATAATTTTATAGAATAAATAGAAGAAAAAGAAAAGTTCAACCGTCACCATATTTTGAGAATAGGACAGTTGAATTTATGAGATTTTCCCCACTTTCCAAGACTCTCCCATACATCTCCATCTCTCTCTCACTCTATCCCCTCTTTTTATCCCTGTATCCCTTATTTCTTTCACCCCTCTCTTATACACCCAAACATTCTCACACGTTTCTTTCCCCATTATCCCTCTCTCCATCCCTTATTTCTCTCACGCCTCTCTCATATTATTCTTCCCACTCTATCCCTTATTTCTCTCATCCCTCTCTCGTTCACCCTTACATTCTCACACATTTCTTTCTCACGATCTCTCTTATTAGCTCTCTCTCGCTCTCTCGCTCTCTCTCTCTCTCTCTCATACACAATCCCTCACTCTCTTTCACTCACTCACTCATTCTCATGGCATCGAAGGAGGCAAATAGAATTTCAGCAACTTTCCATTTTGGGCCAAGTTCACCTTTTTGCAATATTCGAGGTAGGACATATTATACGTGCAAGTTTGCTACCCTTTTACTATATAGTATTATTTCGTTCATCTCTATGTGAAATGCTAATTGACCATCGAGTCCTCTATAAAATGAAATGAGAAAACTACACAGAAATATTTTTACTAGAGCTATCACTTAATCACCGACTACTCTCGATGAAATGATTGCAAGAATTGTTGAGTTTTATGTGATAACGTAGTATATGGATGCATGTGTTCTACTAGGTATTTTAATACTCATTTTATTAAGCAATGTGTGGGGGGATATTCTTGTAAGTGTGACAATTAAGCCCCTGGTTTAGCTAAAAAAAATTCGGATTATTAGTAGATTTTAATAAAAGTTGATGAAATATGTAATTAAAAAGTTGATAAAAATTATGGGTCCATGATATGTGTGGTTGAAAATGAGTTTTAGAAAATGGGATCAAAATCATGGCTAAGTTTTTCTTTCACTTGTCAAATGAACTTGATTTCACAAGCTTGTAATTAATAAATTTTAGTTGGTTTTCAATCAATGCTTACTACATGACTTGAAATATGAATACTATATGCTTTAGCTTAATTAATCCAAAGTTTAGTATTAAGTAATAAATTCTATAGTCTTGTCATATTATACTTCCTAGGTGGTTTTGTCATATAAATATCGAGTGGTCTGCTTAGGAGATTTTAAATTATTACAATGTATTATCCGCTAAGTTATGAATAAAGTAAACTTTGTAACTCTCAAGTTGACTTTGAAATTTGGGGTGTTACATTTAATATCAAAATGGGATATTTAGTCTAGTCGAATCTTGTAGCTCTGGTGACCAGTGAAGATGGCTTGAATTAGTACTTCAACAATACATGTTAATAGACCTTTCCCATTAATAACCTCTTATTGTAGAACAGAGCCACAGGTTTGGTTGACACAAGAAAAATTGGTCAATAGCTCAGAAGCAATCAATCAAAAATTGACAGTATGGTGTAGTTTGGTTCTCTAAGGTGGTAACTCTGTGCTGCCTTATACTGTGTTCCTTTTTGAATATTAATAATATTTTACCTTACTGAAAGAAAGTATAATAAGTGCAAATTACATGGAAGACAACGGGATTAGTTTAATAACCTTATCACATAAGGCTTGGAGATCATACACATCAACGTTCCCACCGGAAGAAAATATGATTTGTTCAACAGTATCATCAGGTAGGGTCCTCTCGACTAGAACAAACTCTTCAGG
Organism: Fraxinus sp. D2006-0159; assembly: GCA_903798375.1. NCBI lineage: Eukaryota > Viridiplantae > Streptophyta > Magnoliopsida > Lamiales > Oleaceae > Fraxinus > Fraxinus sp. D2006-0159. The sequence continues at coordinate 11,798 of CAIGRQ010080900.1, forward strand.
TAAGGGCTCCTCTTCTTCTTCAGTAGTGGAAGGTGGTTCTATAACTTGTGTTGTATTGTTCTTCAAAATCCTGCAAGACCGAATATACAGGCATTATTGTAGCTTTCCCATTTTGATTCAAACTCCAGACTTGACATGTTGAGATTTCTATATGGAGCGTAACATATACTAACTACAAAGACAAGCAGGAAGATAAACTGCTAGCGCTGTGGAATGTTAAGTGCCAAGCTTATCCAAGAAATACATGAACACCCTTTTTTAAGTGTTGTGATACTTTGATCAGGTTGAGATCAGTTGATATTGTCAATGTGTTGCTTTACACTGATTGTATGCAAATGCAAGAAGACATTCTGTGGATGTGTATGGTCACCATATCTGAAGTTTCCAAACCTCAAAAGCTTTAAATATAACGTAAATATAATTGACAATTAAGAATGATTATCAGAGATTTCCCTATACCCTGATCTGATGGAATCCCAAAAGCCAGCCTTCAGCTGAGAAACCTTTTGGTTCCTGCCTCCTGCAATCACCATAACATAGTTTTTCACTTCAGTGTCATGATCTTCAAATCACATTCATTAGTAGACCATTATGGTCAATGTCTTTGAAACTTTCTAAGCTGGGGTGGTCAAATTAAAGCTGAAGGGAATCCTACTAGGAATGTGATCAAATACATAAACTATACAGGCATCCATTTGAGCCTGAAATTGATAATGATCCACCAGTAGAAACATGATGATGTCTACTTTCACAACCACGAATGATTGAATGATATATTTTCAGTGCAGAATGTTTAACATGGAATTGAGGGGGCATTATAAATGTTTCGGCTCAATTGAATTCAGCTCTCCCACATATTAAAGAAGCCCACTTGTGGGGACAGAAAATTGATTGTCATACTATCCTTCCTACAAAACGAGGAACTTAGCTCCTATTCTTCAATCATAATTCATTTAGGAAAACAATTCTCTATGGGAAACCAAAAAAAAAAAAGCGTCGTAAGCAGTTGTTAGTATCACGAACCTCTCCCAAGCCGAAAATTCAGATTGAGTGGAAATTGCAAATTATAGAATACTTGACAGTGGCAATCAAGAGAAACTATTGGAGGGCATCTGCAAGCAAATATAACAAGATTATTACATAATGAGTTTCATGGATTTGAACAGCTTGGCTTTTGGAACTACTTACAATTTAAGCGCAGTGGGCAACACAACCGTGCAGTAATTTGGCATTTTTAGGGGTTTGATTGAAAATCAAAATTCTAAAATGCTATGTATGTAGAATTCTGTGTAATCTATACATACACAGGACGTGTACGTATATGTTTATCAGTGGATGAGGATTTGAAGCTAATCCAGATTCGAGGGTTTTTGATTTGCCCAGCAAGATGATTGGTGTGAGAGCTGGTTTGACTAAGCGTGTTAAATGGGCCGGGCAGGGCTCCTCGACTGGGCTCGGCCATCACGCGAGCGATCCCATGATCGAGATGGGCTCTGCGCATGATGACATGGTACAAGAGCTGGTTTGACTAAGAGGAAATTACCTAAAATGAGTTGTTTAGTTTGAACTTTTTAAAAATTAGGTTTTAATTTCACAATTAATATTAATAATAATATTATTAAATTAAATTAACATATATACACACTCTACTATCTACCCCCATCCCATCCCACCCCCACCACCAAATCCACTTTAAATATAAAACCCTAAATCAACTGTCTCATCATTTCTTTCCACTCTCTCACCGCCAGTCGCCTCCACCGCCCGTCTCTTCCCCTCCCCCATCCGTACGCTACTGTGTCCGACGATTTGTAGTGGTTTTGAGTTTTTCTTTATTCTCAAATCTTCTTAGCGGGGTTGGTTTTTGTTGGTAGTGGTTTGCACATTTTGATGGTTTTTTGCAAATGCAAATGGTGAGGTGGTGATCGGGCTGGTGGTGGTTGTGGCGTGGTATAAATAGAAATAGAGATGGTTGTTGAGGTGTTGGAGGCTACGCGGTTGTCGCGGTGGTGGTGCAGCGATTTTTTGGTTGTGATTTTGCGATGGTTTTCTCGGTGTTGGTGGTTGTCGTTTTTTGTTATTCTTATGTTGNGCAAATGGTGAGGTGGTGATCGGGCTGGTGGTGGTTGTGGCGTGGTATAAATAGAAATAGAGATGGTTGTTGAGGTGTTGGAGGCTACGCGGTTGTCGCGGTGGTGGTGCAGCGATTTTTTGGTTGTGATTTTGCGATGGTTTTCTCGGTGTTGGTGGTTGTCGTTTTTTGTTATTCTTATGTTGGTGGTTGTGATGGTGTTACGGCGGGGTTGACGGAGAGTGTCTGTGACCAATTAGTTGGTTGATCTGTGACCAATTATTGGTGGTGGATTGGGATCAGAGGTCGACTGTTTGGGTGTATGTGACCAACCAGTTGGTCGATATGTGACCAATATTGGTGGTGGATTGGGATCGAGGGACGGGTGTTAATCGTATGTGACCAACTATATGGTTCTCTGAGGCTACCTTAAAATTTGAGTGTCTATGACCAACTAGTAGGTCGATCTGTGACCAATTATTGGTGGCAGATTGAGATCGGGGACGGGTGTTTGGGTGTATGTGACCAACTATATTGTTATCTGTGGCTAACTATTAATCCGTGACCTTAAAAATCGATAATATGTGAC